>JAGDQP010031343.1:11980-21995 GCA_022664845.1 Lepisma saccharinum
AATTATTTAAAGAAAATTCTTACCTAATCGTATTTCACCGTGAGCCTACTAAATACTATGTTGAAAAACCTGCAGTACAAAACAAAAGAAGAAAATTTTCATGACAACTAACATTCAAAGGTGATTCCTTTAAAAAAACAATAAGTTTAAAAACAAACGTGTTTCAATTGCGTACTCATCAAAATTGCATCCTATCAAACGTAGGCTTTCTTGAAAATTAGCCTTAATGGTAGCTCTACAGTAGACTAAATTTAGATGGTTTTAGATGCTAGTGAAGACCAATTATTTAAAGAAAATTTTTAACTAGTCGTATTTCAGCGTGAGCCTTCTAAAAACTAAGTTGAAAAACCCACAGTATATATTAGAAGAAAAATTGTCATGATAACTGAAGTGCAAAGATGCTTACTTTTAAAAAATCTCCTAAGTTAAAGAACATGTTTCAATTGGCAACTCATCAAACTTGAAAGCAAAACTAGCAATTCAAGGTTTCATAAAAATTAATTTTAGTTATAAGTTTACACTAAACTAAATTTATATGGATTTAGATGCTAGTGAAGACGAATTATTTAAAGAAAATTCTTACCTAATCGTATTTCACCGTGAGCCTTCTCAATACTATGTTGAAAAATCTGCAGTACAAAATAGAAGAAGAAAAATTGTCATGACAACTTAATGTAAAGGTGCTTATTATTTAAAAAAAACGCATAATATAAAAACATATGTTTCAATAGGTTATTCATCAAAATCGGAAGTAAAATGAGTAACGCAAGCTTTCATGAAAATTAATTATAATGATAAGTTTACACTAGGCTAATTTATATGGGTTTAGATGCTGCTGAAGACCATGTGTTTACAGGAAAATCATCGTTCGTATCTTTACTACTCTGAACTTTGTCAGTTTTTTGTGTTACAGCACTGCGTTAATAGACCAACTTATTCTAGATCTTGGGAACTAATTTTTCAGATTACTTTCTTGTATATATTGCGAAAATTTTACAAACGGTGTCTTGTTTCGTATATTGGTTCACACAATGAACTACAATTTACGTTTAAGCATATAAAATCATGAAAAAGATATAAAATGATTAACGTGTTTTTTAAAACCTTTTTTCAGTGCTTCTCTTCTCTCTGTTTATATGCTTGCTATATAGTGGGAGCTATAATTATTATATACATTGTATTAAATAAATATGCAGGGTGTTGCAAAACACCACTGATCAACCCAACTTACGAGATTCGTTTTGTGAAAATAAAAACATATTATAACCCATTGAGGGTGCACAAACGCAAAGTTTCTTCGCTATAGACTGACGAAAGTGTGAGAAAATGAACTTGAGTATTTGATATTTGCAATACCATCAACAGTAAAACTGTGCAATCAAGTTAGCATAAACATACTTTAAACCTGCCCTTTTCAAAATACATTCAAAATTTATGACGTGTTCACAAGAAATTTTCCGAAGGAAAAAAAATAATTTTCCTAAATTCTCTGAAGATAAAATACAATAATAAGTGACCAAAGTAAAATACCAATACTGTCCTCACTGGGGTGCAGTTTATTCTAACAACTGCAAACAAATGGCCTTGGGGACAGACTCAAAACCTATTACTTCGTAACAGCAATGGTTATTATTTTTAATAAGGAAGCTTGTTAAATTGTCTCTATTATGTCCAGGCAGTCGGCTCTACGTAAATAGTGACCACGTCCAGTGCTGCTGCTACAGAGTTAAAGTTTTTAAAATAATTTTCTATTACCTGCCCTCTCGTAAATAAGTAATAACTTATATGAACCAAAAAAATTCTTTCGGAATTTAGTTAAGGATCTGGAAATATAAAAGTTAGAAATTAAGTGAAATGAAATTAACATACATTTTAAAGTTGTTAAATTTTGAGTTAGATCAAACCAAATGGTACGAAACGGTTCACACGTTGCAGTAAACTTGTTATCGCTGATGAATCGCATTACCAAACCACATGTGCGTTAACCTTGCCGCACTGTGTTAACGCTACCAAAGATTAAAGACCTTGCCGTTACCAAGTCACATTCACACTAAGAAACAGAACACATGATGACACACAGCTGTTTTTTTAAATATGTAATATTATGATAGATCTGACAGTCGAATAAATGTTTTTAATTAGCTTGATCTAAGCATTTCGACGTTATAATGTTTAAGTGATTTAAGTATTGTTCAGAAGGAGACTGAATCGAAAGTTTATTTAAAAATCTATGAATTCTACACGTAGTGCAAGGTCATATTAATTAATCAATTCCATAATTTCATCTAATGTTTGGATTGTTCTGTTCTGTTAATGCCAAGATGAAATCCAAATTATTCCCTTCCCTAGTTAAAATTTAAGTATCCTTCAACTTAATTCAAAACAAATTTAGTAAATATTTTATATGAGAGAGTATAAAGTAATTGATTTAGTTTTTAAGACGTTTTTGTTTCCTTAAATTATAACAGTATTATTCCGAGTTGAGATTAATTTTATATTTTTAAACACATTGAGAATAATTTCACTAGTTTCTTTCTCATTTAAGTATTTCCGTCATGAGTTTAAATTTTCACGACGATTTTTCATTCTTTATCGTTCGAGGTACTTTATCCACTTTTTTAAAATACCTCTGCGAGTTGTACATCATGTTATACAAAATTTTCATTTCTTATTTCTTCTTCAATGTAGTACAACCTTGTAATATAATTTGCTATTATTTAAAATTGTATTTATCTCTTCATAAAAGTCTTCTTCTTCCTTAAGTAAATATGATGTTATTAAAACATAGACTAGTATGATTTTTATACTATATTTCCTGTTTATGTTAGAAGTCTCGTTAATATTGCTGCTTCTTAATGAGTTCTCCATATTTCCGATGTTTCTCGCTGCTTACGTATATACATATACACAATAGTCACGCCATATTATTTTCTTTTTCACTAGTGTCAAGTGAATGAAAGAGTTTCACTAAAAAATTATAAATAGATGAATCATATATAGAATATTTACAAATGTTTTCAATCTAAGAATTTACAAGAATATAAAAGTAACTTAAAATCATCATCCCATTTCGATTGTCATGCACATCCAAAGTAGATAAATTATATATATAATGAACAAATTTACTAACAAATTCATGACGTACCGTACAAATTCCCACTATAACTTGAAACGTAAACCATTTTAGTTCATGATAATTAGTTAAAGCTAATTGTGATATGCTACTGCTTTCAAAACTAAATCCATCCCTAGTTTATGGATATAAGTAACTTTTGATAGCGTCAATGTAATAGCGTGATTGCGTTCACTTTTTATGTAATATTATAAATCTAACAGTTGAATAAATGTTTCCGATTACCTTAATCTAAGCATTTCAATTCCATAGTGATTAAATATTGCTGAAAAGAAGACCAAATCGAAAGTTTTTTTTTAAATCTTTGAATCCTGGACGTAATGCAAGGTCATATTCATTACTCCTTTTCATAAGTTCATCTAATGTCTGTATGTGTTCCATTCTGTTAAATCTAAGATGGAATCCGACTTGTTACATTCCCTGGTTAAAATCTGGGTGTTCTTCAACTTTATTCAAAACAAATTCAGTAAACATTTTCTATAGAAGTGAGAATAAACTCATTGATAAACTCATTTTTAAGGCGTTCTTTTTTATAATAAAATTATAATAGTATAATTCCGAGTTGAAATTAGTTATATATTTTAAACACATTCAAAATAATTTGACAAGTTCCTTTCTCGTTTAACTATTTTCGTTCTGAGTTTACCTTTTCATAACATTTTTTTCATTCTTTACCCTTTGAAGTACTTTATCCACTTCTTCTTTTAATACCTCTGCGAGTTGTACATCATTTTAATTAAAAATTTTCATTTCTTAGTTGTTCTTCGGAATAGTACAATTTTCTAATAAATTTCCTAGTATTCAAAATTTTATATATCATTTCATAGAGGTTTTCTACCTTTCCACTTACTTTTCAAATTATTATTTAATATATTAGAGAAAGATGTAACAGCGAATATTATTTATTTTTACTTATGGCTCATAATATTCATTTTATAATTATGTTAATTTTTATCTCCTTTAATTGACTGATAAGTCGAAGTTTTCATGAATAGGTTTATTTAAGTAACAATGTTAGTATTCTAGCGTTCTATATATTTCACCCCTGACTTTTTTTTACAAGAATAACCGTTGTCATTATTAATTATATTTCACTCTCTGAGGTGTAATGGTATTGTAATGTTTGATTTATTTTAAAAAAGTTTTATTTTAATAATTTTCTAATTATTTTAATGTGTTGGCTCCGTGTTTCCATGTATAACTTCATTTAAGTAAAAGTGTTAGTATTTTAGTAGTTTATATATTTCATTTCTGAGTTTTTACTACAAGAATATGCGTTATTATTACTAATTTATTTCATTATGACAGATGTGATGATCTTCTAAAAAACGTTTTCTTTTAAATTTTTTTTTCATAACCCCTATCAAATATTTATAAGAGGAAAAATCGTATTTTACTACTTAAAACAACAAGAAGAAGAAGAAGAAAATATAAAAACAAATAATATTCCATTTACATATGTCTTCCTTATTAAAATGTTACCTCTCTAATATATTAAATAAGAGAATAAGAGTAAAATAGAAACTTTTAATGAAATTACTCGTGAATTTCTTTTATTTCATCACATTATTAATTTTAAAGAACATTTATATATTAGTTTTTTAATTAACTAATCAATATAAAACTGTTTCATAAGACACAAATTTAATTAGTGAAAAATTAATTTCCTTATTTTCTAATAAGTTTTCATTACAGACCACAGTTTTAAAATTTATCCTAAATATTTATATAAAATTAACTTTTCATATATTAAATTAAGCGTAAATACTCTTCAAATGATAGAATCACCCAATCATTACCTAAATTCCCATTTACATCTTTTGCAATTAATATTCCAATTAAATTTTTTACTTTAATAGTAAGTTACGTATACTATATTCGAAAGTATGAAACACATTATTAAAATCTTCATGTTTAAAATAAATAAGTACTACAAATTTTAAAAAGATGAATAAGTTGCAATAAAATTTTCAAAATGTGTCTAATTATTTTCTGTTTAGCACTTATAGAATGAATATCACATAAATGATTCGCATTATTATCTAACTTATAAAAACAAGTTGTACAAGTAGAGGACCATTATATTTCCAATTTTTATAGCCTCATAAATACACTTTTCTTCAATTTTATTATTTTCACATGAACATGAAAATGAAATTATACTTAAAGGACAACAATTTTGAATATCATTATTTTCTTCTTTCTTCTTAACACTTTTAATAAAATGCTTTTCATCTATGAAAATAATTTCCTCTTTCACACTTTTAGGTAGATTTCGAAGAAAAATATAACTATTGAGATCGGTACGACATGAAAGTATATATTTATATATTAACACGCTAGCGGCCATAATTTTGATGATATTTGAACCAAATTTTTATATGTTGTTTCTAGGCTTAATAGCTCGGTTAAGTTCGTTAATGAGCAAAATCGGTCGCCATCTTGGATCTAAAATCGCCGCCGAACTCATTGTTGTATAGAATACACAGCCTAAACCGCTGAGGCTATTGAAATCAAATTTGGCATAAAGGTACAACATCACTTTTTGATTATGAAAATGTTACCTACTGAGTTCAAAGATGCCATCTTGGATCCAAAACGGCGGAGGTAAAAAATTATTTTCCATATCGTTTGAGCTAGAGATACGAAATTTGGCATAAAGGTGTATTGTCACTAGTAGTTCAAGAAAATATTACGAAATGTTGAAAAAGTCGCCATCTTGGATTCAAAATGGCCGCCGAACGCATTGTTGTATAGAATACACAGCCTAAACTGCTGCAGCTAGAAATATCAAATTTGGTAACACTATACATTATCATTTGTATGTTACTAAAATATTACATGATGTATCCAAAGATGCCATCTTGGATCCAAAATGGCGGACCTAAAACCATTTTCCACACCGATTGAGTTGGATAATGAAATTTTACTTGAAGTTGTACCATCACAAGTAGGTCATGACAATATAAGAAAACTTTAAAAAAGTCGTCAACTTGGATCCAAAATGGCTGCCCCCAAAACCCAGTTTCCAAATCATTGAAGGTAGAGAAACGAAATTTTCTTTGAAGTTGTATGACCAAGAGTAGGTTACAATAAATGGGGCAAAGCTTCCTTTTGGGGACGCAGCTCCCCGTGGAAGGGTGGAGATGGATACCATGGTGGTGTAGTGCTGCAGGGAGATTTTGGTTAAGATAAAAGAGGCGCATCATCTGAAAAGCACTGAAGTTGTGGGGCGAACCCCGGCTCCCAGCGAATCAAAGCGAGTATATATATATATATATATATATATATATATATATATATATATGTCTTGTGGAGTATCGCTGAACAGCTCTTGATGAATAATCTACAAATCAATAAATAGTTTCTCAATAGCTCTCATATAAGGCGAGATTTGAATTTTTGAAAATAAAAAAAACTTCGAGATCTACCTCAGCCCGTAGGCCTACCGGAAATGATTTTTTTTCAATTCACTATGAGATAAAACTTTATTTTTATATTCATTTTCTTCTACATTTATACTTAAATCACTTTCGGAAATATATATCACGACTGTACTTGATGATAACGGAGTAAAACAACTAATATTTTCAGACGATTTAATAAACATTATATCACCTTCAGTTTTAGAAAAACAATAAATACAATCACTATTAAAACATGATCCATCGTCCTCTTCTTTACTTAAAAATCCAGTAAAAGTTTATCTTCTTCTTTTTCTTCCATTTTCTCCATACTTTTATAAAAATGTACGGTAGAAATGGGAAGGAGAATCACTTAATTCACCTAACTGGTTAAAGAGAATTTCACTAACCTTAAAATTTATAGTTAAAAGCAAACTGAAGAATATCACTTTAAAAGTATTTTTATTTTCACCTTATGACCTACTTTACAAAACATGGGAAACTTAAAATTAATGAAATATGTCGTAACTTGTTTAATAAAGTTCCGTTATAAGTAAAGTATCCTATTTTTAAGTAAAATATCTATATTCAGTAAATTTATAATAAATCCTTATGCTCATCTTTCTTTCTTTCGTTATATATATAAATATATATTCGTATTTCATGTTTCATTATAATTCAACGCAAACACGTATAATTACGTTGGTTTAAAATATTTGATAATAGCTTTAATTGTATTCATGATTTCAGATATTTAAAGTAGGCGAATTGGAAAGATAAAATAGCGGTTTTAAAATGTTTAAACTATATTTTAGATATTGAATGTTTTAAGAATTTTTTTCTATACTTATTATAAAGTTTATAATATATCCCTCACTTTTATTATTATTATTCATTGTTTTTTCTTTTAGTAAAACAAGAGCCGTACAAATCCTAAAAATATGGACGAGGATTCATATTTACAAAGATGGATTAAATGTGAAGAACCACATATTTCATCTCTTAGCAAAAGTGCTTAATTACTGAACTTCGTACGTGAGGAAAAAATAATTACTATGAAAAAAGATATATGATGAAATTTCTTACTCTCCTATAAAAAGAGAACGAGTAGAAGTTCTTACTTGCAAGAGCATGACCATTACCAGTACTACCTGTACATAAACGCTTCATCAAGAGCAACAAGAAGATTATGAAGAAAATGAAGTTGATTACTACTCTAAATCATCACCCTTGGTATAAAAGGAATTATCAGATGATCATACTACATTACGTAGTTTTCAACTAAGTGAACTTTCTTCAACTAATGAAAACAAAAAACTAAATTATCTCTACTGTAAACTTACATATGGAAGAAAAATTATGATTATGATTATAATGAGGAAGATGATGAAATCGTTATTTTATATCGAAGCATCTTGTAAATGTAAATTCCTCTCTCTCTCTCTCTGTATGTATGTTTGTGTGTATGTGTGTTTCTTTATATAGCAAATAAAGAAAAGTATTTTCAATATTTAATATTTTTTTTCATTTTCTTATTGACTACAAATTCATTTTAAAACGAATTATTATTATTTCATATTATTCATAAAAATTTATAATGATATTATAAAAATATAATATATAAAATAATACTTTCATAAACATATATAATATTATTTTTCTAAAGAAAAAAACTATATTTTTTTCTTGAATGAAGCAAAAAAACATAGGGACCGGAGGGGAATTCCGCCCCTGTGAGGAGCTACAGCTTGCCGAAAGCGTGGGAAAATAAACTTTGGAGCATCCTATTTCCAAAGCGAATAACAATGAAGTTAATGCGCCTTGGTGCCTTCACAGACTTTACTCCTGCTCGTTCCAAAAAACGTAGGTTCCAAAATTGTGGAATGGGTGCGCAGGGGATTGCCCAAAGGAAGTGGGGAATTTTTAGATAGTGCCAGAAATGCGCTCAAGTAAAGAGGGGTCAAAAGAAGCATGAATAGCTCGTGTTTCAAGCAACGAACAATAATCCGTTTGCGGCAGGTCGAAACCTCGAACAGATGTCCTATGGCGAACGATTTTGTGTTACTATCTTTGGTTGCATAACAACCGTGGTCAGGAAATACACATTTGTATCGAAATGTTAGCTTAGCTGTCATGAACGAGAGAGAATGTTATTGTGTGGTTGGATGACGGTGATTATGTACTTCATCATAAAACAAAAGACTTCATGTTCATCCTTAACAGCAATACTGATCAGCAGAGCCGTAGTGAAGCAAAAACAAGGCAAACTTCATGTTCCACTCGACCTGGTATGGTCATATGGCACTCGCTACATCTTACTTTTCACTTTGTCTAACCTCTCGGAGTTATGAAAAAGCAAACACACCGGACAGAATTTACAACGTTCCTTCTACCCGCAACAGGTAACAATTGTGCAAGCGTTTTATTTTTAGTTTTTTTTTATTTCAAGATCTCAGCTGGATACGTCGGTACATTGCAGCTACCTACTAGTTCAACTCGGCAGTGACGTTCTGTTTCTTTGATCACAACTACATCAGGTTGAAGATTCACTTAAGGGTTCACTTTACAATGTTTTCTCCAGTGATAAAATTCATTTGCACTTTCAGAGATATTCAGTATATCTGATGATGGAGAAGTACATTCAAAGTGTGTTAATGTATTTGCAAGATGTTAAATTTATTCTATAGTAGGAATAAAACTTTCTGTACAGTAAGACTGATCACACCAAAATTCTGTTTCAAAACTCATCATAGTGTAAAATTACCTTCCTTTTACACTTAACACAATCACTTACTCACGTGCACCAAATCTATCCTTTATTAGCAATTCCTCACGAAGTTTGCCAATAAATAGCGCCCATGTAACCAAAAATGGTTGGCCCAATGTTAATTTTTTGTTGACATCACCAAGTATCAACCGTTGAGCCAACGTAGGGGGATGTCCGCTTTGCGTTTGTTGGGCCAACGCACCACTTTTCAACGTTGGGCCCACGAGAAAACAACCGTTCCCCAACGGGTTCCCAACCGTTGTGTTTGCGTCAACCAAATTTGGAACCACTTTTCACCCGTTAAAGTCTGTGTTAACGTTGGGCCAACAAAATATCAACCGTTAACACAACAATTTTTCAACGTCAACCATTTATCAACATTGGGCCAACAAGATTACAACCCTATTTACAACGATTATTCAACGTCACTCATTTATCAACGATATATCGACGTTGGGCCAACGACAATACAAACGATAAGACAACCATTATTCAACTGCCTACCATTTATCAACGTTGGGCCAACTATAGTTAACAACGATATTTCAACGTTCACTGGAACTGCCGGGAATGGTACCTTCCTCGGCCGCACAAGAAGAATGCCGGTATGGTACCTTGTGCAGGACCAGACAAGATTGACGCAGCCAGTGTTGTAGCAAGCCTGCCTGGCTAAGCGGCATTCGGCTAGATCGAGCGTGCGGGCACCAACCC
>JAGDQP010031345.1:0-16580 GCA_022664845.1 Lepisma saccharinum
AGTTCTTCTAATTTGTCCTCTCCTGCAAGTGACTTACAGTTGAGGGTCGCCACGTATAGGTCCGTTCGAGTTGCCGTGTCGGTGTCCTGGCAGTCTACAGTCCAAACCCGGGCATTTTGACCCTCTGACTTCCTGCAGGACTGCATTCCGTCCTCCTGGCAATGAGGTCCTCCGGGCAATGAGGGCCTCCGAGGCTGTTTCCTTGCTTGTACCATCATATGTAAAGAAAGGAGGGGTGCTGACATTTGACTAACCACGCTATCAGCTAATGCGGGTTGGTGAGCAGCCCATCCATGTTCGTTCGCCAAGCAGTTGGTGTCTACCCCGGTCGGTTCCCTTAAGTCTCAGCAAGAGGAATTAAGGGGTCTCCTCCCAGTTAGTGGCAGAAGCCTTTTTGGGCGACAGTCCCGGTTTCCCGGTCCTGTCCCGGTTTCCCGGCCTACATATATATATATATATATATATATATATATATATATAATATATATATATATATATATTATAAATACAAAATTGTCAGTGTGATCTTGTGTACCTTCCAAGAACTCATCTATACTGTAATATAAGTGCCTGGTTAGAAGCTGTTTTAGCAATTGTTTGAATATGGAAGGCTTGGGTGAATTCTTTATGAAATTGGGAAGTTTGTTATAAAGTTTAATACCGATGTTGATAAATGAACTGGCGTACTTAGATGTGCTGTGTTATGGAATAGTTAGATCTGATTTATGTAACCATGTTTGTCATAATTTTGTTTGATTCTATCTTTGTTGCTGTGTATTAGATAGAGTACTCCATAAATATATACGCATGGTAAAGTCATTATGTTCAGCTGTTTAAATAGTCCCCTGCATGAAGTGCGTTTGGATTTCCCAGTGATTATTCTAATGGCATGCTTTTGTTGTATAAATATTTTACGTATGTTCTGCGTTGTACCCCAAAATGCTATTCCATACCTTATCAGAGAGTGAAAAAGTGCATAGTATATAGAGACTAAACTAGGTCTGTCGAGAATGGGAGTTAAAATTCGTATCTGGAAGATAATGGAAGAAAGTTTATTAGTCAGTTTACCTGCATGTTCATTCCATTTCAATTCGTCATCCACGATAATGCCAAGAAATTTTGTCGAAGCAGAAGATTCGATTTCTGTGTTCATTATGTTGATTATCGGCGGAGATTTAATGTTTAATTGGTGCGGGTGAAATTGAATACAGTTAGTTCTTTTCTGGATTTAAATTAAGTTTATTAATATTGAACCAATTTGTGAGTTGAGATAAGGTAATATTAATGCTCTGTTGTATTTAACTATTTGTCGATATTAATATTACATTGGTATCATCAGCATATAGAGTGGCTTTTCCCTTTTTTAAATTTTTAGGTAGATCGTTAATATAGATTAAAAATAATGAAGGGCCTAGAATTGAGCCTTGCGGAACCCCTGTGGTTTGTACAATAGGAGAAGAATTTTATTTACTGACTACTCTGGTGTTTTGATTGGTGTGACTGATTTCCACTATTTGAATTCTATTAGGCATGTATGTTTTGAACCACATGAGAGGTATGCCTCTTATGCCGTAATGATCCAATTTATTTATTAGTATGCCATGATCTACGCTGTCGAAAGTTTTACTAAGGTCACAGAATATTCCAATGGGATATTATTATTCACACAGCACAATCACGTTAAATAAACGTTTATTCAACTTTTCCTTAAATGTTTAATAAACGTTGAATCTTGGTTGAATTTACATTGATTCCACGTTTATACAACTATCGGATTAGTATTCTAAGAAACGTTGATTCAACGTTGAATATGACGTTTAATAAACGTTTTAAAGACATTGAATTAAACCTTTTCCGCAACTTAATTTTGGCACTGACGTTGATTCGTTACGAAACGTTGAATAAACGTCTATTCAACGTTTAATCAACGTTACGCAACGTTTAGAGAGAAGCAAAATTCAACCTTCTGAACAGTGAAGTACTAGACTTCGGCATGGGAAACTTATATTATTCTGTTCATCTTCACAGATTCAAATATTCGTTGTAGGTAGGGATTTTTGGGAAAGGTACGAAATTTGTCCTGAAAGTTAAATCTTACTTCTCCTCAAACGTGACAATCCAACAATCCGGGTTTGATTCTCTGTTGTAGAAGTTGAAACAATTTTACCTAGGCCATAAGTCCCAGAGGTCGACCCGTCTCTGAAAATATTATATAACACTTAATGAATTTTAAGCATAAAACTATCACTGGAAATTGTTTCTGTACCTTCGGAAAACTCACAAACATTCAACGTTTAATCAACGTTGTGCTTTCCACCATTTTAGAAGGTTTAAAAGAACAATTTAATTCAATATTTAATAAACGTTTAATACTGGTCACTCTTTAAACGTTTATTAAATTACGTTTATAAAATATATAATTCCACGTCACCAAATACAACGTTGTCAAAATTCAACGTTTATAAAACGTTAATTCAACATTGTGTGCTGTGTGGGTATCAAAGCCATTTAATACTTCTTGCATAAAATCGTAGAGGGCACTTGTTGTGGATCTACGTTTAATAAACCCATGTTGTGAATTGGAAAGTATTTTGTTATATTCTAGATGACTTTTTAGTCTAATGAACATGATAGATTCAATTATTTTTGAAAACACAGAGGTCAATGCAATAGGTCTGTAGTTTCCTATATCCATTTTGTTACCTTTTTTGAACAGTGGTTTTACAATATTTTCTTTATACAGTCATGGAATTTAGCTTGGTTAAATGTTAGTTTTATTAAGTCTGCGATTGACCAAGCATGATTACAACGTTTTACTATGACTGTTGGGATTTCCTCGTAGCCACTAGACTTCTTGTTTTTGAACTTCTTTATGACTCCAAGAATTTCATTAGGTGTCGTAGGTATAAGGAATTTGAGACAAATGTTGTTTTTATATGATGCGGAATGTGGTTTGTTGAAGCTATAGAATTCGTAGTACCAATGTTATAGAAAAATTTGTTGAATTCTTCAGCGACTTTTGAAGGATCATTAACATGTTCTTTTGTTTTTGGTGACGTTAACTCCACATTTTTGCATACCTTTCTCCTATTTTGAGTTTCATTGTTAACTATCTGCCATGTTGTTCTGCTTTTGTTTTCTGCCTTTTCGATTAAATTCTAATAGTACCTTTTCTTTGCTTTCTTAAGGACGATATCTTCTTATATCTTTTATAATTATCCCACAACTGTTGATCATTGTTGATACCTTTTTGATGTAACACTTTTAACGTACAGCTTGAGACCTTTATACCGCTTGTTATTCATGGCTTCTTATTGTTTTATGATATATTTCTCTTAGTCACAGGAAAGCAAGATTCGAATAACATCTTAAATTTATCCATGAATATATTAAATGCATCATCAATGTTATGAGCTTCATTTCCTTCAAGACCCCACTCCTCCTGTCTTAATATACCTATGAAATGCCTAATATTATTTTTTTCAATTTCCGGTAAGCAAGTTGAACTGAGGATATGTTTACTTTTACATTAAAATAAGTCAATACAAGATTTTGGCCAAGGTGTTTGTTGATACCTAAATCTGTTACGGAAGAAGTAAATTTGTTATGCGCAATTGAGTCATTATATTGTGAATTACTGTTTTAGAACTTTTGGTTATGTGTGTGGGATCAAAGATAGTTGGGAAAATATTGTAAGATTTTAGCAATGATAAGAAGTTTCTTGTATTTTGTGAATATGAGCTTAAGTAAATATTCAGATCGCCTCATACTATGAGTGAAGCATATCTGCTATGTAGTTTGAGGAGTTTATCTAAGCTGTGAAAAAATATGCTGATATTTAAGTCTTGTGTTCTATACATTACTGGCAGCTACTACGTTAATATTAAACAATAAGACCTTGATATACAAATCACTTACCGGTGCCAAGAAAAATGAGTCACCGGCTGAGATTTTTACATTTTCTCGTTACAGGATTTTATGTGTCAAGGAATCAGGGAATTCGTAAATAATTTAGAAAATCTACGAATATTTTAATGTACGGAATTATAATAGCATTCAGAATATTCCACATGAACATTTTATTCCATTGTGTACTACGTTCAAAATATACTGGGAACATACTAATGTCCAAAGATGGTACACATGAAAAATGTTTGTGTATGCTATTTCTTGCACACACACAGAGAGAGAGAGAGAGAAAATATATATATGAAGACCTCACCCTTTTCTTTCCACATAGAGCAGTCTGCTGCTATCCTCATCCATGTAGCTCCTGAAAAACGGTTGATTTCATCTAGCATTTGGACGTCGTCTCGGCCGTTTCTTTTCTCTAGGAATCCAATGTAGTACATTTGTTGTCCACCTTAACTTTGTTCGTCTAGCTATGTGACCGACCCATCTCCACTTCATTTTCTTCGCAGTCTTGATTATATCTTCCAGCTTTCTTTGTGCGCGAATCCATTCATTTGTCTTCCTTCCGTCCTAGCTATTACAAGCATGCATATCTCCATTGCTCTTTGTGTTACTCTTAACCTTTGAGTCATTTGCGCATTCAATGGCCAAGTTTCACAGCCGTACACCCTTCAGACACATTGGTACTTTGTTTTTAAAATAAAGTGTACTCATCCAAACGAACTTCACTCCATTTTACATCTTCTATTTATTTTATCAGTCAACTTTGCATTCGAAGTTCTGAGTTGGCTCAGGTAAATATATTTATAAACTATGCCTATTTTCTCTCCGCTAATCTTTATTTCCTTCTTATCGGCATGTTTATCGTGCATTACTTTTGTTTTATTTAAATTCATTTTAAGGCCTATTTTCAAACTCTCATTAGACAGCTCTTCCATTTTTGTTTGTAGTTTTTCACTTGAAGCAAACAGGACTAAATCGTCAGTGAATCGTACGTGATGAAGATATTCGCTATTGATCTTTATATATATATATATATAGAGTGATCTGAGTCAGAATACAAAACAGGCAAAACTATACTAATTTCAAAATAAGCTAAAGGTAACAATCAACCCTTTTTCAGATACACAAAATATGAACAGTTAATTTTATTCAAAAGTAGGCGACGACATTACAAAGTGAAAAGTAAATGTCTTCCTAATTATATTACATCACTAAGGTTTCGAAGCAAAAGCACGGGAACTCATGGTCGTTGTGATTCTCGACAAACAGAAGGAAAAAAAGACAGCGGAAAGTAAAATAATATAACAATATCAAACGTGCTAATAGCAAGGTTATCTCGACAAAATTTCCCAGAGCAAAATGGACAAACAAGACATCTCTCCTGGAGGTCACGACCATATATAAAACGAAAAAAAAAACAAAAAAACAAAGACTTGTTCCTCCTCTTCCATATGAGAAAGTCACAACATCAAAAATACCAAAGATAACTAACAAAATTTATTAACTAATAATTAGGCATGTAATATCGAAGAAAGTATTTCCAGAACGTGACTGCCAATGTTCTACAATTCTCATATCTTCTCCTTCGCCTATGAGGAAAACATTATTTGCAAAGCCATTTCCCAAATTTCACAACAGCAACATCACATGTATCCCATGAGAAAGCATGCGACAACCCTGAACAGAAAATAATGAAACTCTCTCGAACATCAATTCTGGACCTCAGTTATAAGTGCGACTTCAATCCGTCAATTAGTATTCGTTCATCGTTTGTCAAAAGTGAACGTAATCAGTTTCATTAACAAGTTTAACTTTGTGATCTAAATTGAACTTGAACTTCTAAGTTGTGTTGAATGATAGTCTTTACAAATAGAAACTTTAGTCTACACTTTGGTCATCGCAAAATGAGAAGAAAATACAGTTCAGCGTAAAGTGACAATATTCATCGTAGTACCGAGAAACACGACAGAAGAGAAACAGCTCTTAAGTAAGCTATTATCTTGGTGTTCGTCTAGTGGAGAGAAGACAGTGGTTTAAACAGACTTCTTAAAGCTGAAATAACAGGTATGTGCAAAGGGCTTATTCAGTTCATGACTCAAGACCACTCTAGACCACTTTGAATAGGAAAGATCGTTTCATAGAACATTTCATGTTATTCTTAGATTCAACAATAATATCCATTATTATTCAATAATGTGTAATTGTATCCAGTAATATAAATAGTAAAACACAGTTTAGATCCCATTCATTATCCAGAGCTGAACAGCCTTCTTTAGTAAGAAAAGTGTTATTTAGTATGTGTATTCTTCCTTATAGGCTACAGGTAAGCTTCTGTATTTCGCATGAAGTGTAAAACAAGTGCACAAATAATTGTCATGTTCGGAAAGAGGACAGATGTCGACCCAGTTGAGCTACGCCCAAAAGGACCATATGCATCATAATCGTTGTAAAGATTGGAAAAACGAAGGTTAAATATGGTGTATTGCACAGTTAAATATGGTGGACGCGTTTTCGTGATTTGATGTAAATATTCCCAATTCGGTACTTTTACGGTAGATCCCTATGCATCGAAGAAATGAATTATAATCCGGTTTGCTTATTTACTTGTCATTTAATTTCTGTACGGTATGTCCTTTGTTTAAAGGCAAAGGAACGCAACGAAGCGACATAAAATGAACGTGTTTTCCTGAGTCAGCACCGCCCTATTTTTTTATCTTTTTTTCGCTAGCTTGTTTTCCTTTTAGCCATATACATGTGCTCTCGTCGTTTGTAAGCACGAGACGGCATAGAAGACGTTTCTTCCTTTCACGGCTCATTTGCTTTATACAGTTAAGTACTGCTAATTTTATTAATTCAACAATAATTATTCATTTAACGCGAGATTACTGTACAGTGTCAACGTAGATCAGAACTAAGATAACTATGTAGAGCATTATCAAGAATGTCGCTGTTAAGATAAGATAAAATGAATTGTATGGGCGGTAACAATTCTATGGCTTACGCCCATCCCGAAATGTCACTGTTGTTTCATATGTCAACATAACATTTCCTACCGCTATATATTTATTAATTTACCTTCAATATGTTCGCTTGGATCTGTTCATGTACAGAGTTATTAAATCAAAATCATAGGCTTTCTCCTAACTATTTAATTGCTCATAATCAGAAGTGAGATTTTCATAAAACAGAAGTTCTTTAGGAACATACAGACAGGGCTGCATAAAGCACGCCAGCAATATATATGTATATAATGGTAAAAAAGGTAGAAAAAGAGAATATTCACATGATAGATTCTTGAGACAGGGATACAATAACTTCACAAACACAATAGAAAAGCTGTACGTCTTGCAAAAGCGTTTTCAACTGGTAGGAGAGCAAATGGACAGAGCGGACAGGTACAGGAAAATAAAATAAGTTAGAGAAAAACACGAAGATGGCGGAAAACAAGCAACAAAGGAGGAAAAATTCAAAGGCATGTCGGAAGTAACTCAGGACAGAATGACAGGGAAACACACAAAGGACGGACAAGGGACAAAGAAATTGTTTGGTGACCACGTGGTCGGAACAAACCTCAAACACTGCAGAACGAAGAGCTATCTCCAATCTTCGTTCTGATCCGACTACCTTTATCCGCCCGGCTGACAACAGATTCATCACAGTAGTCATAAATTACGCCGACTACCAATCTGAAGCCCTTAAACAACTTTCCGATCCTACTTTTTACCGTCCCCTCTAGGATAATCCCACCCAATCCTTCATTTATAGGATACGCACCTACCTCCAAGCGCATAGACCCCATGAGTGGCTGTCGCGTTCCATTGTCTCTATACCCTGTCCTGACAATCTCAGAACTATTAAATTTTACCTACTTCCCCAAATCCATAAATCCATAAAAAGAATCTCCACCTTCCTTGGCCACCATCTCCAACCGTTTGTATAGACTTTTCCTTTCTACATCAGGGACACCAACCACTTCCTCTGCACAATACATTTTATCTCTGATTCTCTCTCACCTGATACCATCTTAGTTAAAGTCGACGTGACGTCACTGTCTTCCAACATTCCCCACACCCATGGCCTCGCTGCCCGTGAACACTTTTTTGACACATGGCCTAGTCCTCGTAAACCCAGCACACTATTTCTGCTTCAGCTAGCCCAGTTTGTCCTCACTATGAACAACTTCATCCTTGAGAACCACAATGTCCTGCAAAACATAAACACAAACATGGGCACTCGCATGCCCCCTTCCTACGCCAACCTTTTCATGGGACGCCTGGAGACCCAATACCTCAACTCCACACCTCTCAAACCTTACACTTCGCTTTGCTATATCGATATTTTCTTAATCTGAACCCACGGACAAGAATCACTGGAAACATTTCTGCGAAACCTCAACTGCACCTTTTCCGTCAAATTCACTTGGTCCTTCTCCAGAGAACAGAAAACTTTCCTTGATGTGGATGTCTGGCTCAAGAACAATCGACTTGAGACAGGCGTTCACATCAAAATTACCAACAGTATGAAATATTTCCATTTCAACAGGTCCCATCCATACCATACCAAACGCTCTCTCCCATACGCTCTTGCTGTCCGGGGCTCCAGCATCTGGTCCTCTGAGGACCTACTTCAAACTTATTTCAGCACACTCTCCTCAGCTCTCACTCACAGTGGATATCCCAAAACCCAAACACCTTATCGTAAACAAATGGCCCATGCTAGAAATAACCCTAATTCCACCGGCCTCTCCGTCAAGCTCCCTCCGCTCCCAATCTTCTCGCCCAGTAACACTCCAGCCTTCAGGTTCCCCAAAACTCCTGAAACTGGCGCACTCACTGCATCACCTGAAGCTGAAAGAGTTTTCCCGTCGGGACCCAAAATAGTCTACTGCAGATAAAGCCTCAACCCTGCAGCGCAGTTTCTTCTTCTTCTTGAATTCTCTTCTTCGTTCCATCTCTTGTTGCACTTTTATTCCAGTTTTCAATATTGATTTTTAGTCTCTCTTTTCCCCTTCGTCTCTATTATTATTATTATTTTTCCTTCCCCTGATTCTTTACCCTCTCATTCCTTTTGGAAGCCCCTTACCTACTTCCAGCAACTTCCGCACTTCCTTCTCCATTCAGTGTTTTCTTCGACCCATTTAATCACTTTCGCGCCTCCATAACCTGCCTACACTGTCACCCAGCAGCAGTTGGGAACATGGCGTCTCCTTAGCACAAGTCCCTTACCAGTCCGCTCTGTCCTTTTTGCCTCCTAACAAGTGAAACTGCCTTTGCGAAACGTTGGCGATTTTCTATTGTTTGTGAAGTTTCTGTGAAGTTTTAGTACTCTACAATGTAATTATCTTTTTTTTCTACCTTTATTTACCAAATATATCATAGGTAAAATAAAATAATGGCTGAGCAAAGCACTACAATTAATTTTTTAAAATAAATTGTAGTGCTTTGCTCAAAGAAAAAAAAATCATCTTTATATATGTGTCATCTTTATATATATATATATATATATAAATATATATAATGGTAAAACAAGTAGAAAAAAAAACTTACTTACATAGTAGATTCTGAGATAGATGTACAATAACTTCACAAACACAATAGAAATGCTGTACCTTTCGCAAAAGCGTTTTCAGCTGGTAGGAGAGAAAATGGACAGAGCGGACAGGTGCGGGACTGGTGTTAAGGAAACACCATATTGTCAACAGATGCTGGGTGACACTGTGGCCAGGTTATGGAGGCGGAAAAATGACTAGATGGGTCGGAGAAAACACTAAATGGAGAAGAAAGTGCAAAGGTTACTAGTAGCTGGTAACAGGCTTGCTGAAGGAATAAGAGGGTACAGAATCAGAGGGGAGGGGGAAATAATAATAATAATAACGAGGAAGGGGAGAACAAAGAAGAGAAAGGAAAAAGGAGAAGACACTGCGCTGCAAAGAGTTACAGGCAGATGAGGCCGGGGTCATGGTTGGCGGAAAGGATAGAAATGTGTGTCCGCTCCCATCTCTTTCTAACTGTGGCAGGTGAGTCAGGGTTCAGGACTTCCAGGATTCTGACTAGAAAGGTTTCATCAAAGGTGCAGCCGTGATAAGAAGTGTGTTCAGGTATGCGGAGGTGAGGAAGTTGAGATTTGACAGAGTAGCGTTGGTTGTTGATGCGGAATGTTAGAGGAGTTTGGGTTTCGCCAACGTAGAAGCCGAAACATAGGTTATAGAGTAGGAGATAAACGAGGCTGGAAGATATGTAACTGCCGGAGTGTCGGAAAGAGTACGTCTTGTGAGTTTCAGGATGTACGAAGGAAAGACTGGGATCAAAAATAGAACAGGTTATGCAGCGGGGTCTATTGCACTTGCCAGGTTTAGTGGGAGGGGGTGAGATTGGTCCAGTTCTCGTGACAATCGTGTTGAGGTTCAGAGGCCTGCGGTAGACAATTTTGGGGCACGACGGGAAAACTGTATCAGTTTCAGGTGATCCAGTGAGTATAGGGTGTGCCAGAGGAGTTTTTGGAGGGCCTGAAGGCTGGGGTGATACTGGGTGAGAAGATTGGTAGCGGAGGGAGCTACTCGGGGAGGTCGGTTGAAGTAGGGGTGATTACGGGCACGGTCCAGTTGTTTACGATAAGGTGTTTGGGATATTAACGGTGAGTGAGAGCTGAGGAGTGTGTGCTGAAATAGTTTTGGAGCAGATCATCAGAGGAAGAGATGCGGGAGCCCCGGACAGCAAGAGTGTATGGGAGAGAGCGTTTGGTATGTTATGGATGGAACTTCACACAAACTTCACAAACAATAGAAAATCGCCAACGTTTCGCAAAGGCAGTTTCACTTGTTAGGAGGCAAAAAGGACAGAGCGGACTGGTAAGGGACTTGTGCTAAGGAGACGCCATGTTCCCAACTGCTGCTGGGTGACAGTGTAGGCAGGTTATGGAGGCGCGAAAGTGATTAAATGGGTCGAAGAAAACACTGAATGGAGAAGGAAGTGCGGAAGTTGCTGGAAGTAGGTAAGGGGCTTCCAAAAGGAATGAGAGGGTAAAGAATCAGGGGAAGGAAAAATAATAATAATAATAGAGACGAAGGGGAAAAGAGAGACTAAAAATCAATATTGAAAACTGGAATAAAAGTGCAACAAGAGATGGAACGAAGAAGAGAATTCAAGAAGAAGAAGAAACTGCGCTGCAGGGTTGAGGCTTTATCTGCAGTAGACTATTTTGGGTCCCGACGGGAAAACTCTTTCAGCTTCAGGTGATGCAGTGAGTGCGCCAGTTTCAGGAGTTTTGGGGAACCTGAAGGCTGGAGTGTTACTGGGCGAGAAGATTGGGAGCGGAGGGAGCTTGACGGAGAGGCCGGTGGAATTAGGGTTATTTCTAGCATGGGCCATTTGTTTACGATAAGGTGTTTGGGTTTTGGGATATCCACTGTGAGTGAGAGCTGAGGAGAGTGTGCTGAAATAAGTTTGAAGTAGGTCCTCAGAGGACCAGATGCTGGAGCCCCGGACAGCAAGAGCGTATGGGAGAGAGCGTTTGGTATGGTATGGATGGGACCTGTTGAAATGGAAATATTTCATACTGTTGGTAATTTTGATGTGAACGCCTGTCTCAAGTCGATTGTTCTTGAGCCAGACATCCACATCAAGGAAAGTTTTCTGTTCTCTGGAGAAGGACCAAGTGAATTTGACGGAAAAGGTGCAGTTGAGGTTTCGCAGAAATGTTTCCAGTGATTCTTGTCCGTGGGTTCAGATTAAGAAAATATCGATATAGCAAAGCGAAGTGTAAGGTTTGAGAGGTGTGGAGTTGAGGTATTGGGTCTCCAGGCGTCCCATGAAAAGGTTGGCGTAGGAAGGGGGCATGCGAGTGCCCATGTTTGTGTTTATGTTTTGCAGGACATTGTGGTTCTCAAAGATGAAGTTGTTCATAGTGAGGACAAACTGGGCTAGCTGAAGCAGAAATAGTGTGCTGGGTTTACGAGGACTAGGCCATGTGTCAAAAAAGTGTTCACGGGCAGCGAGGCCATGGGTGTGGGGAATGTTGGAAGACAGTGACGTCACGTCGACTTTAACTAAGATGGTATCAGGTGAGAGAGAATCAGAGATAAAATGTATTGTGCAGAGGAAGTGGTTGGTGTCCCTGATGTAGAAAGGAAAAGTCTATACAAACGGTTGGAGATGGTGGCCAAGGAAGGTGGAGATTCTTTCGGTGGGAGAGCCAATACTGGGAACGATGGGTCGGCCGGGATTACCAGGTTTATGGATTTTGGGAAGTAGGTAAAATTTAGGAGTTCTGGAATTGTCAGGACAGATTGTAGAGACAATGGAACGCGACAGCCTCTCATGGGGTCTATGCGCTTGGAGGTAGGTGCGGATCTTATTAAGGAAGAATTGGGTGGGATTCTCCTCGAGGGGACGTTAGAAGGTAGGGTTGGAAAGTTGTTTGTCGGCTTCGATTGGTACTATTAGTAATTCAAGATTACCCTTATGGATCCCTTGTCAGTCAGGCGGATAATGATGGTCGGATCATAACAAATATTGGACATAACTCTTCGTTCTGCAGTGGTGATGTTGTGATATGATTGGAAAAGTGTCAGTGAAGCGAAAAACTAGATTTAAGGGGGAAAACGAAGGTGGCGGGAAAACAAGCGATAAAAGTAGAAAAATTCAAAGAACGTCGAAAGTATCTCAGGACACAATGATAGGAAAACACAATGGACGGACAAAGGACAAAGAAATGATCTTTCGACCACGTGGTCAGAACAAAGAAAAGCCAACACGGAAATATACAAGATGTTAAGAAAGCTATCAATAAACTATCTCACCCATAGTACCGAATAGTACTTAGCTATTCTTATTTTTCTCTTGTTGGAAGTTAAAACATAGTTTCTAAATGTTGGCATATAGCATGTAGGTCATATGCTAAGATGAATAACCACTCCATTACACTTGGGAAATTATATACTGAATCCATCAGCCAACTCAAGAGTCGAAGATCATTCGTCGAAACTCGCAATTTAGGAGAAATTTCAGTCACCAGAAATAGAGTAACGTCCATCCAAAAGAGCATAATTAATGCAATGGAACCACTTTTACATTCTTTTCATTAGTTCATAATGGTTCGTGGTGTCCTGAAATCTTGCAACGTTAATTAACTCATTTTCTGACGTCATACAATGATGACATTTTGCACAGCGACGTAAGTCCGGTAACAATACAATATTCGATCGTCACTTTCATCTTTTGCCAGGGATGGATTTCGGAGATCTGGCCAGGTCAGGATAAATCCTGCTGTCGTCCGTTATACTTCCAGTTTTCTTCTGTGAATAAACAAAAATTACTTTACATATTCGGTCGGACTAAAATTTAAAAGCTGTATTAACTCAATGTTATTAATATGCAGTTCCTGACAGTGCCAAAACTCTCACAAGCATTGTCATGTCAGCTAACTTTGTGTGTGCCCAGAACTTCTTTCAGACTGTACAACTCCGAAGGTAATTCTAAAAGCTCCAGGAAATTTGAAACCAGATGCGGACAGGCCCGGCCGGGAACACGAAAATTCCCAGGTGTCCTCTCGCCGGCCCTTTTGTCTTGGATGAAAGCATAATGTTACCCAATAAAGAAGACCACTTAATTCACTTTTACTACTATTTGTAGTGTTAGGTTCTTACGGTATTCTAAAATAAGCAATTTTGACACACAAGACTTCTGACCAACATAAAGGCAGTGTTGGTGTTATAACCTAAGCAGGTCAACTTTAGGGCTAACACAAATCGCAAGAAGGAACCTGTAAAGTTTAATGATGAATACAAAAGGCTTTAATACATTCATATTCTTTTGAGAACAATAAGAAACAAGTTATTTCGAATTCTTCAGAAAACAAGCTTCATTAGCCAGGTTAGACAATGAGCCAGAACATCAACCATAACCACCAGGACGTTCTACTATGCTGTCCGTTGTCATAAGAGAAGTAGATTAGGACGTTACTGATAACGTAGCAGAACAGGAACTTCAGATAGAGGAACATACCATGCACAAATGCATCCATATTATGCCAAGGAAGAGACACCTAGCTTCAAGGTGAGAGTTCTCACTCCCCACCAACCTTCTAGCCAACGGTACCTACATATACCTGAAGAGACATAGAGTAGAACCATCAAGAACATCAGCTCCATTACGTCTGAGATGCGACAAATGCCAAACCTACAGGTCTCGCTATCCTCAACATTGTCGTAACAAATACTGCACTGGGCTGCACAAAACCAAAGATTGCTCAAACCTACAACTTCCACCTAAATGCACAACCTGCGAAGCATCCCATCCCACATTTAGCTACAAATGTAAAGGCCGTCCTCAGCTGGAACCCGATACTCCTGCCTATATTGCACCTTTCCGACTACCAGAACAGTCCCATCAAACCAGCAACCTTAACAGTTGAACAAGTCCTCT
Organism: Lepisma saccharinum; assembly: GCA_022664845.1. NCBI lineage: Eukaryota > Metazoa > Arthropoda > Insecta > Zygentoma > Lepismatidae > Lepisma > Lepisma saccharinum. The sequence continues at coordinate 14,337 of JAGDQP010031345.1, forward strand.
CTCCTCATCACCCTTACTCTCCAAAACATCTTCCCATTTGATCGTGAAAAAGTTATTACTTTCATCCAACACGCAGCCAAAGAACCTTTCCATGCTGACTTCAAAGCTACATACTCTGGACTCTATGTAAACTTTCATACGAACGTTTCTACGCAACCTGACTAAACGATCACCACTTCACTTCTCAAATCATCTCGCATAATCTTTCCATGAATACACTTTAATCATAAATGTTAAACAAGGGCCTACCTGTCCGACATTGCATCTAGAGCAGCCCCTAGGTAAGAAGAGTAATCAATCATCTATTATTGTATCAAAGTGTGATGGCGTCTAAGTGCTCATCATACTCATTTTCCATCACGTCATCATCTAAGAATCTCAACCCACAATATGTTTATAAGCAAAGCTTATAATGTCCAGGTTACAAGATGAATAAATTAAAGGATTAGACAGATATTGTAACCTTAGACAACCCATATTTCCTATCTTCTCATTAATCCCATAAATCCCCTTGCCGAAATGGGGGGCACAACCCTATAGATGGTGCTAATGGATGTTTGCAGCTCTAGAAAAAAAACACGAGACAAGAAACTTTGATTTTATATTAAAACGATGTTATATTGAAAAAGATTCCAATATGTGTGGAAGCCATTTTATATGATCTCAACAACAATAAAATATCGTACCTTTAACAATATGACATTGTCTTTATAACTATTTATATATAATTACCACAACAATACCGTATGGTAACCTAGATCAGTTTCTAACAATATGTTGTTGTTGTAACTATATGGTATGGTTAGACATAATTCCGCCATTGATAATTCAACTATGCCCATTTGTTGTATAAGTAGCTAGAATGCTAACAAAACATCTTGCTTATTTAACTTGAAACAGGAATTTTACCACAAAATATTGTTCACATTATTGTAATTATGACAATGCATCTAAAATATGTATTGTCATAATGACAATACATGATTAGCGAGATAGTACGGTGACTTTTGTCATTCCATGCGATTTGCTTGCCAAGTTTTTGCACGGTCTTCAGGTATTTGGTGCGCAGAATCAGAAAAAGTTCGGTGCCAAATTTTCTGCTTTCGTTCTCACGTATTTTGCAACATGGCGGACACCAATTTTGTGTGGCCTCTAAAGTCTAAAGTAAGCAATTTAAAAAATTTTTCCTCTCTTTAATTCCCCAAACACACGTATGAAACGCCCAAATTCCTCTCATAATTGTTCTGAAGGTCTTGCAACCCATGTTTAATATTTCACAGTTTGAGGTGAGGCATGGAGCCCGAACCTTCCATTCAAACCAGTCGTAGATTCTCTGTTCTTCTAAGAATGTCTCCCCATATACAATGTGTTGTCTGTATGACTTGTGGAATTATTACAACAGCTTTAATCGTGTGTTTTTTGCGCCAGGGCAACGTCTCCAAGGTTCTGGCTTCTAATCCCGACTGGAGCATGGTTGTTTGTGGAATTTAGAAATTTAAGAGCTACTTGTCTACTGGTGAAAATGTGTCTCAGCGACCCCATAAGTAGAATACGTACGGGTAGGTATGTCAGATAGTTTCGAGATTCGCACCGGATTGAAGTAGGTGATGGCTTGTCACCATTACTATTTAACTTTGCGTTAGAATATGCAATTCTAAAAATAAAATACTACAAAAAGGGACTAACATTGAAGGGCTTGAATCAACTGTTCGCGTGCGCGAATGATGTAGATTTAATAGGGAATAGAGGCACTACAAAGCAACACCGATGTCTTAGTAGAAGCGTGCGATGAAATAGGTCTACAGATAAGCATAGAGAAAACAAAATACATGATAACAAGACGAAACACAGGGAATGAAGAAAATAAACACATAAGAATTAGGGATGAGGTCTTAGAGAAAGTAAATACTTGGGAGCATACGTAACAAGAGAAAATGAAGTCACGGAAGAAATAAAAAGTCGTTTAGTATTGGGCAACGCATGTTTCTATTTAGTCCAAAAACTTCTAACATCGTGATTAATATCGAGGAAATTGAAATTGAAAATATACAGAACGGTTATTTTGCCGGTGTAACGCGATAGTTTTACCCCTATCGCATTTTTACCCCGGTAAAAATTTCACGGGATACTTTTACCCCCTGTCGGTTTCAGTGAACATCAAAGAAATTGTTAAATCTTTTTACATAGAATTACTATATAAGAGATGCTGCATCTGCACATATAGTTTGGTCAATGGGGGGTAAA
>JAGDQP010031346.1:0-21992 GCA_022664845.1 Lepisma saccharinum
TTGGAGTTTTGGGGGACAGCACTTCCTTTATCGCAACCAGACTCTCCGGGGAACTGCGCCCCCATGGTGCAGATCTCCCCCATATCCCCAGTAGTTTGCCCCATTTATTGTAACCTACTTGTGATGATACATCTTCATACCAAGTTTCGTTTCTCTAGTTTCAGTGGTTTAGAAAATGGGTTTCGGCCGGCCATTTTGAATGAAAGATGGAGACATTTTTAACATTATCTTATATTGTCGTGACCTAATCGTGATGGTACACGTTCATACCAAATTACATTTCTCTATCTCGAACGGTGTGGAAAATGTTTTTTGGGCTGCCATTTTGAATCCAAGCCATTTTGGGCTGCCATTTTGACGTCCGTTTTCAAAGTTTTGTAATATTTTCCTAAACTACTCTTGATAATGCACGTTTATGCCAAAGTTCGTATCTCTAGGTCAAGCGATGTGGAAAACGGATTATGAGGTCCGCTATTTTGGTTCCAAGATTGTGTATTTGGAGATATTTTGTAATATTTTCCTAACCTACAAATGATATGTACCGTCATACTTATATATTTCGTTTTTCTAGCTCCAACCGTTTAGGCTGTGTATTCTATGGGAATTTTATTTTAGGCCCATTTCAGATCCAACATGACAACTTTTTCAAGATTTTGTAATATTTCCTTAACCTACTAAAGATGATGTACCTTCATACCAAATTTCAGTTTTCTAGCTTCAGCCAAGTAGGCTGTGTATTCTTTGAAATTTTACTTTTGGCGGCCATTATGAATACAAGATGGCGACTTTTCAAAGTGATGAATTTCTTTTCCCCTTTACCTATTTATCATCCTCAACCTTCATGCCCAAATTCATGTTTTTAGCTTATCCTGAACACCCTAAACAATCTGAGTGAGTGAGTGAATGTATGAATCAGTAAGGCTAAAATACGCAATTTCAGGGGTCCACAACTCGAATATGCTTCAAGCTACCAAGATGAAATTTTGCACACTTGCAAATATTTGCCACATCTCCTTAACCTTGAAAGCTCATATTCCTATATTGAACATGTTTTCTTCTTACGGGGCCTCAAATTCACCGATTTCGCAAAAAACTCCTATTCCTGTATAACATGCTTCTGTCAATGCTGACGTTTTGTGACACGAAAAACTTTTTGGGACACGCAGGAACACTGGAAGATGGCGCGAGGTGGCAAGGTTCATGATGTTCAAGCCTTAAGTTTTGTGGTGGTGGGTGTGGTGAGTTTAGAGCCGCTACCAGTCTTATGGTTTGAAGATCATGAACTTTGCCACCTCGCGCCAACTTCCAGTGTTCCTCTTACATGCTGTCGCTGACGAACTTGGTTTATTTCCATTTCACCACATTTTAGGGCTGACGAAGTTGGCTGAACTTTTTGCACCTCTCTGGTGCTTTTGCTCGGATTTCACAGCTTTACCTAGTTTTATAATATCGTTGGCGGATCTGCAATACTCCTAGGTGGGAAACTATGAATTTTTCACGGACAAAAACCGGTTTCTGGACTAAAGTCTGGAATACAATTTAGGTACTGAAAAGCTGCTATATCTCAAAAAGTAGAAGTTGTTTCCACATTATTTTTTCTACAGTATGCACAGTACACAGAACTAGAAACTGGTACCAAAACATAAAAAGTTAAAAAAAATCCACATATGGGTATTGGAGTTCCGATGACGATATATGTATACTCGCTTAGCTGCACCCCATTATTGTAACCAGCCTCTCCGGGGGTTGGCCTCCATGGTGCATATCTTCCCCCATTTAGGCTGTGTATTCTTTGAAATACGTTTATCGGCCATTTTGAATAAAATATGGTGAATTTTCAAAATGTCGGAATTTTTCCTTTAATTGCTTATTATCCTCCACCTTCATGCCAAATTTCATGTTTCTAGCTGATTCGGAACACCCTAAACAGTATGATGAGTGAGTGTCAGCCTAAAATATGCAATTTCTGGGGTCCACAACTCGAATGTCCTTCAAGCTACGAATATGAAATTTTGCATACCTGCACATATTTGCCATATCTCGTTAACTTTGAAAGTTCATATTCCTATCTTTAACATCCTTTTTTCTTACGGGGCCTCGAATTTGCCGATTTAGCCAAAAACTCTGTTCCTGTATAACTTGTTTGAGTGCTGACGTTTTGTGACACGGATAGCTTGGCTGCATGCACTGCCGTGCATGTTGATACATAAATATTTGCTGCTGAATTGCAGAAGTAACTGAGAATCTTAGAGTCTTTTTCGTACCACTCTGAACACAGAGATGGAATCCATCAATCAAACTTTGCATATAAGTTCATACCATCACATAACAAGAAAAAAACGTTTCTTTGTAATCTTTCCAATTCCGAAACTTTTCTTAGATACAAGGGTTCAATTTTTTATATTTGGATTCGAATACAGAAGGATAATTCGACAACCAAATTTCGCAGATGAATTCCTGAAACCAAAACAAGAATAAGAGATAACTTTGTCAATTTTCTAATTCCGCTTCATTTTTTAAATACATCGAAAATAAATTTACAATGGCAAGTAGAAGGAATAGTTCCCCACAAACCTAAACAATTGACCTGCAAATTTGAACGACTGTATTAAAAGAGAGAGAGAATCGGCATTCGAAAAATGATACAGATCTTTCTCTTCTTAGGTTGCTACATATGTGCAACTTGTGGACAAAAAGATGTCGCCTTTTTACTGCATGCTCAAGATGAACATAAGAAACCCAGATGACAATGACGAGTGCATAAGACTAAAAGTGTGTATGACTAGTAAAACTAGCGTTTGGAAGTGGTCCTTGGGTACTTCAAGGGACCATCCAAATATCCAGACTTGAATCCGATGAGCAGTCTGTGTGAATAATTAGAACATTGGGTGAAATGCTCTAAATGGCTCCCGAACAATCTGATCGAAATTCACAATTGACTTGAAGTTACCTCAAGCGCGTCCATGCATTTGTGCAATCACTATAAGATCAAACAGCTGGTATAATTTCTTCAAAAGTAGGAGTTAGTCGCTCTTATCTCCTGCGCAATAGAAAAACAGACATATTCTCGAAACTGTAAATTTCAATCATAAACTGTGCTGAAATACATATAATAGATACAAAATTTGATTGTGATGTCTTCTGCTACGCTCACATGTCTTCTGCCATTCTTTGTCGAGGTATGACGTTATTTCTGAATATACTGTTGCACTTTTGGCTAAATGTAGCTGTGAAGACTACGCATGTTTCGAAAAATATTTTAAGGGGAACTGTTTTCTTGTTTTGGGGTGTAGAATCGCCCTTAAAATTTTAACACTTTTTTGTAACTTTCTGTATGTTATGCCACTACAAATTTTAATCAGAACTTATCTCTTTATTTAGCAGTATCAAGTCTTTTTTCTCAGTCCTTTCCTGAGAAATCAACGTGTCTGTTTGAACATAGAACATTACAAGTGGTGTAAGATAATTAATTTGTAGTTTGCAACACTTGGTCCATTAGTTGATGGGGTACTCCACATGATGTAACTTACTACGAGAGATAAAGAAACTAAAAGCGAAGAAAAAAAAACATGAAAATTGTTTAATCAACTGTGTTCACGAGATAAGAGAGCTCACAGTAAACGATCTTTCTTAGTCTGTGGTTGTATAGTAAACATTGTAAGAAAGTTAACAGACGAAACTTCATGCATTGGTGTAACTCTTTAAAATCGATAAGCAATGGTTGCTACATAACTGATCGCCTAAGATATCACATAGGTGAAACTAACACACCTTATCACAACTGCTTAGTTCTGGCAGGTAAGACAAGTTTTAACCTTCAATACAAAAATAATTATGTTAACTTTTAAGCAACTTGAGCTAATGGGACTGCCGCCATTTCATAGTATCGAAAGATTTGTCTATGGATACCAGTTAGACAATTATTTTTTCTTGTCTTCGTATTATTGTATCTTGTTTCCTTATCGATTCAAGATCACAGGAAAAGAGTACTTTGTCCATTTTTTATTTAATTGAGGTAATAGTGCATTCAGTTAGCTCTTTGAAGGGCCTTCCTAATAAGTTATGATGCATGAATATAATATGCGTAGTCCGTCTGTGACTATATGCATATCTTTATTTCAGTCTCAGAAATCGCAATGATAATTCTGAACTCTTAAAACGCTATCCTGTAAAATCCATAAAATGGACAAAGAACGTTATTTTCCTGTAAACTTAAATTTTCATTCATCATTTTGTCGTTAAATTTGTTGCTCTAACTGAGTTCATGCACCCTCCAAACCCGAAAGTAAGAAAGCTTTAAACTAATACAGATAGGTTCTAAACGAAAGAAAGAAAAATCGTGCGTCAGAATCACTTATTTCTAAACTCTAGAGACTTTGCATATCATGTTTGAAAGTAATGCTGTGCGAGAGTGCCTACTAAACCAAAACGTTTGTAATTAGTTGCCCTGCACATCACAACATATTATAGGAATATTCCATTTTTAGTCCCGATATTCCAGGAATATAATGTTTGCCATCATGAGGTGAATATTCCTAATATATTCCTTAAGTATAAAAATATTCATGAACATTAAAAGGTACAAGATAATATCATATTTTAATGCTATAAGAATAAAAAGTTGGCTGAAAAAGCTAAAAGATAATTGGTAAAATAATAAAATTCATGGACATATTTTGAAGGCGGATATTTGCATGTATATTTGTATTCCAGGTATGGACTAGGAAATTTATGGAATATTCTAGGCATGTTTGATATTCTTATATTAATGTTTCTGGTATGTAAGTGGGGAATTAATTGTGCTGTTGCGAAATGTTTGATAAAATACCTCGTTTCTCTCTGCATACTTACTTTATTACCTTATTTTGTTTTTAATTGTGTAGTGCTGGGCGGCAATATTGAGACTCTAAAACTGACAGGTCCTTTTCATTTGTTTAGTTTTATCCATTTTCCGTATGCATTTTTACAATCTCTGTTTGTCCCTCTACTAGATCTCAGGAACTACAAATCACACAGACACACCGTTGGATTTGTCATGATCTGAAACGGTGAGGAAAATTATGAGTTTGACTCTAGAACTGGCAGGTCCTTTCAAATCGCTTAGTATTCTCCATTTCTCCCCCTAGATCTTAGTAACTATAGCTCAGACAGAGATAAACCATACACCATTGGGTTTGTCATGGTCTGAGACGGAGGGGAAAAATATTACTTTGACTCTTTTTTTTGGATGATGTTAAAAGAGCATTAAATTTATACGAGGGCGCTTTGGTTTGGTCTACATAATAAAACAATTACTTAATTTGTTTACATTTAAATATTGTATTGAATTGGTGTTATTGAAATGAACTATTTCAAGCAGAAGAACAGGAATATAACTTTTAGAATGTTCTAGTCCTTGAACGTCACTGTTTAAATATCACAATATTGGTGCTATGGTGGTATATGTGCTATGTTCCCAGTATGTGAGCAAATGTAGCGTTATCGCACAGGGTAGCATCAAAGTGTGAACATAGTGAAACGATAACTGACGGTGAACTTCCGTCATGAATTTTAACTGAGACAATATGCATCATTCGCAGATAACTATGTCAGTACAGAATTACGTCCATATACCATATAGCCCCATGGTCACTGAGTGACTCACTCACTCACTGACTGATCAAAATTCCCAGGCCAAGTTACTGGAGCTAGAAACACCAAATTTGGTATGAAGGTGTATGATCAAGAGTAGGTAAAGGAAAAATTCCGACATTTTGAAAAAGTCGCCGTCTTGGATCCAAAACGGCCGCCAAACCCACTGTTGTATAGAATACACAACCTAAACGGTTGGGGCTCCTAAAATGAAATTTGGTATGAAGGTACAACATCAATACCAGGTTACGAAAGTATTACACAATTTTGAAAAAGTTACCATCTTCAATAGAAAATAGCAGACCCCTAAAATCCATTTTCCATACCGTTTATGCTAGAGATAAGAAATTTGGCATAAAGGCACATGATCACTAGTAGTTTCGGAAATATTTTAAAATGTTGAAAAAGGCGCCATCTTGGATCCAAAATGGTCCCCCAAAAGCCCATTTTGCACAACGTTAGAGCTAGAGAAATGAAATTTGGTATGAAGGTGTACCATCACGAGTAGGTCACGACAATATAGGAAAAACATTTTTTAAAAAGTCGCCATCTTTAAAACAAAATGGCCGCCCAAAACCCATTTTCCAAACCACTGAAGCTAGAGAAACGACATTTGGTATGAAAGTGTATGTATGACGAAGTGTAGGTTACAATAAATTGGGTAAATCTCGACTATGGGGGCGCAGCCCCCAGAAACCCCGAAGTTGGGAGCGCAGTCGTTTCCAAGTTGTATATGGTTAGATGTATTGTCATAATAACAATAGACTATTGTGAACAATATTTTATGGTAAAATACCTGTTTCTAGTTAAATTAACAAGATGTTTTGTTAGCATTATAGCTAATTATACAATAATTCATAGTTGCATTACAACTATATATATTTTTTAGAAGTTGACCTAGGTACCATACAGTATTTCTGTTGTAACTATACATATAGTTATAACGACAATGTCGAACAATACAGTATTGTTGTGGTAACTATAGATATAGTTATAACGACAATGGCGTACCATACAGTATTGTTGTGATAACTATACATATAGTTATAACAACAATACTGTATGGTACTAGGTCAATTGTTAACAATATAGGTATAGTTGTCGTAACTAGTATAGTCAGACATAATGCCCCCCATTGATAACTCAACTATGCATTATTGTATAATTGGCTGTAATGCTAACAAAACAACTTGTTAATTTAACTCTAAACAGGATTTTTTCCATAAAATGCTGTCTACAGTATTGTAATTATGACAATACACCTAACCATGTGTATTTTCATAATGGCAATGCACGATTAGCAAGACTTTTATTGTATTTGCAACCTATAGTATTGTTGTCCCAATTTCAACTATAACAAATAGAATTGTGTAGTTACTGAAGCCAAATTATTTTTGGGTGTGTGATGTACTTATTGTTTCTTGAGAGATTTGTTTTACATTTATTGAAAAGTTCTATCAGCATTGACTCTACAACTAACATGCGAGTACATGACCAAAAAGTTTAACAAAAAGACTGTAGTAAGTTGCTATCAGTACGAAAAGCAAAAACAAAAATTTACATTCACATCAGAAAGTATCTGTAGAAATAGAAGGCTCGGTTGATGAAAGAGTCGTAATGTATCTTAAAATATTACATGTTCAGAAAACCCCACAAGCGGTTGCAATGTAAGTGTATTAAGTATGAAAATTATTTAACTAAAAAGTTAGTTTCAAATGGTATATTAAAACGTTCTTTACACTCTCTTACAGGTAACTATCGATACATTTGAGTCAAACTGTGCAAGATGGAACTTTCAAATTATCTTTATGAGTGGCTTCCTTACGTTGCAGCGCTGCTGTTCTGTTTGCTTGGATTCACTTATTTCTATCTGTATAACAAGCTAAAGTACTGGGAAAAGAAAGGAGTTACGTCTGCAGAGAATCTCTCATTAATTTTTGGAAATGTGAAAGACATGGTGTTTCAGCGTGTCGGTTTTGGTGAACAGTTTCGTAAAATTTATGAGACATCGCATGGACTTAAATATGTTGGAATGTATTTCTTCCAGCGACCGATGTTACTGATTCGTGATCCGGAATTAATAAAGACTATTATGGTGAAAGATTTCTCACATTTCACAGATCACAATCCGTTTGCCAGCGAGGAAGGTGATCCATTGCAAGGCAGAAGCTTACTTAATCTGCAAGGTCAGCGTTGGAGACAGATGCGTATTAAATTAACCCCAACATTTACGTCTGGAAAAATGAAAAAAATGTTTCAATTTGTTTGTGATTGTGGTGAAGAATTGAAAAAGTATCTTAAAGATATCGCTGAAAGTGAAAAACCAATTGAAATGAGAGATATGATGGCAAGATTTACAACAGATGTGATAGCCACGTGTGCTTTTGGAATTGAAGTGAATTCAGTGAAACACCCCGATTCAGAATTCAGGAAAATGGGCTTTGAATTAACAAAACCAATTAATTTTTTTGACAGTTTAAAACTTGCTGTTATACTTTCGTTTCCAAAATTGGCTAAGATTTTGCGTCTTGGGTTTACTAAACAGGAAATTACAAATTTCTTTCGTAATGTGCTTAAGGACACTATGGCGTATCGCGAAAACAACAACATTACCAGAAATGACTTCCTTGATCTTTTGGTTAAAATAAAGAAGTTGGGAAAAGTGGATGATGATGATGAAGAAGAAGAAGACGAAACAGAAGGTGCACGACAATTGTCAAATGTAGACGAAAAGATAGGTAAGTTTTGTACAAAGAGATCTTCCTAAATTCCTTATACTCTATACATATTTTCTAGAATTGTATACTAAAAAACTCTCAGGAATAATTACGTCTATGTGCTAACGATTGTTATAGCATAATACATACAGAAAGAAATTATTGTTGTCTGGAAAGGTAATTTGATGCACAAAACAGTAATAACAACACCGTGGGATATGTTAAAATTTAAGGCCTTATGGGACAAGAGCGCCCATGTTGTGATTTCCAGAGGGAGCCAAGGATAAAGCGTTAGTTTTTCTGTGATTTACTAAAAGTTATCAACAATTTAATCACAACAATGTTTACTAAATTAAGGGCGCAAAAATTTAAAAAGAACCATATCATGAAGTACATTAAACCTATCTTAAAATACCGTATATTGGAAGTAAATTGAGAATGCTTAAAAGAGTATAATAAAATTAATGTCTTAGTAAACTTTATGATATTATTTATGAAATATTTGTCAAATGTGTCCCCTGGAAAATAAATTGTCACACAGAATAAGTGCTGGTTCACTATAGACATTATTAGGAAACCCAATGTTAAAACAATTTATCATAAAATGTCTACATACAAAAGTGAAAATTCAGAACCCTACTATCAGGAATTTGTTCGATTGCGTAGAGAAGTCAGAAAAGACATAAAAGTAGCTTCTAAGAAAGACCTTTATATCAAATTCTAGAAATAATATGAATAACAATTCAGGCCAACTGTGGAAATTTATTAGAAACAAAACAAAACAAAACATCTTCCCCAAAATATATTAAAATATGAAGGTCGGGATTTGTGTAGCAATAAAGAAATAACTAATACGTATGCACAGTATTTCCAACCAGTATTTGTATCCTCTTCTCAACCGTTCAGTACTTTTGATAGTAATTCTAGGCGTTACGAAGAAATTGGAATACTATCTGTTGACCAAATACATTTGAATGAAATAAAAAAGCTATCAACAATCAAAAATCCAAAACGATAGTTGGATCTGATGGCATGCCCTCATATATAGTCAAAGGAAGTATTGGTATTTATATTTTTAAATATCCCCTATTGATTGCGTTAAAATTGGCACTAAAACATGTATTTTCACTAAGAAATGGAAATCTGCTTTAGTTTGCCCTATACCTAAAACAAACGACAGACGAGAAATTACGAACTAGAGGCCTATAACAATCTTTCCAGTATTTCAAGTCTTTGAACAGATCGTATATAAACGAATTATTAATAATCTGAAGTCAGTTATATCAGCTAAACAACATTGCTTTGTTTAAAAAAATCCATAGTAAAGAATCTTGCAATTTTTACAGATTTTATTGCAAACTTGTTGGACGAAGGAAAGCAAGTCGATGTGATTGATATTGACTTTGAAAGGGCGTTTGACAGAGTTAATTAAAGTATTACTAGGTAATTAAAACACTATCGCTTTTCTCTATCCACGATTATGTTCACGTGCTCTTATCTAACTAATCACAGACAGTCTGTTCTATATCAAGAATACAAATCTGATGAATATACAGCATTGTCAGGAGTCCTACAAGGTTCAAATCTTTGACCGTTGTTATTCCTGTTGTTCATTAATGACTTACCGGACAGTGCTATTTGGGGATGACCTCAAAATATATGCTGAAATTAATTCCATGGAAGATGGTAAAACTACAGTATAATTTAGACAACTTTACTAACTGGTGCATTATCAATCAACTTTCAGTCAATACGAAGTTTTGTCATTCAACATAAATTAAACGATTTATCAATTTAGTTATTAAATTCATAAGTATGCATTAAATAGGCCCGACGTAGTTAAAGATCTTGGTGTCACGTTTACTATGACGTTAACGTTTAACAGCCATATAACAAATATTACAAATGAAGCTTTTAAAATGCTAGGGTAATAAGGATGGGAAGAGAGTTTTGAAAAGGTTTCTATACTAGTGAAAATGTACTATGCCTATGATCGTTAGAACAAAGGCATATCATATCTGATTTGTTATTTCTTAGCAAAATAATTCAAAATGGCTTACACTGCACAGATTTTAATATCACTGTTACAGTTTCGTGTCCCGTCATTAAAGACCCGCGCAGACAACACTGGTCTCTTCCATTGCAAAAGGGCAAGGACAAATATAATGACAAAGTCAGCAATCTGGAGAATATGCACTATCTACAATGAAATGTGCAGAGCTTGCATCGAATTGGATATATCTGATATGTCTTCCAACGCATTTACAAATATTGTAATAAAAATGTCTGTAAACGAGCATTTTAAATATCGACACTCTAATTGGGCTTTACAGCCTGTTGTGTTGACAATAAATAAGTAAATTAAAAGTAAATAAAAGTAAAAAATAAATATAGAAGGATAAATAAATAATTCATTTTTTCTATCTTCTAAAGCATAATTTTCTCTGGGCGACCTTGCTAATGGATCTCCATTTCTTTTATTCAATTATGACAGACTATCCAGTTATGTAAACAATCAGTAGTATGTTTCCAACAACATGATACACTCACAAAACAAAATTCTCTATAACGAACAAGAAAGTAATATTTTGACTCTCTTCAAGCACAAACGAAATAATCACACTTATGAACTGCACCTGGCTCATCACCAGCTGTCACCAATTTCAAATGCTTTTAATTTAAGATGCTTAACATATAGGTCTATATCATTTTTCTTTCGGCTTGAAATTATTTATAAAAGAATTATCAGAAACATGATCCAAATGTTGTGTTCTTGTATATACACAACAGTTTCCACCCCAGAAATGATATGTTCCTAATATCCTAGATCTGTAATTAGGTGGTAAAGAAACTAATGATGTACAAGCCACAGAGCAATCAAAAGAAACCAATAACAAAAACACAACAATTTTTAATCCACAGTGATGAAAGAGCATGGTAGGTACCATCAAAGTAAACAATCACTGCTTTTAACGGACAGAAGTCAAAATTGCTGACTGTGCTGGGTCCGCTCCAGCAAATTCCGGCTTGTTCCTCGACAGTTTCGTAAGAGGCGATGGAAAATGGATCACCTGAGAAGTTATTAGTAGCAAAGGATAATGTTTCAAGTACGAGTAAGCATCAGAAACTGTACCCAAGCAAATTCTTCACCCGAGCAAGGTACTACATTATTGTTTCCGGTCTAATAAGAGTACTAGGGTTCTGGCTTGTTATCAAACGACAAATTAACCCATCTGTTAGCAACTGGGTCGGCTAGATGCAGCCATTGAATAAATACGTACGTATTTACTATAGTTCTCCAAATATTAAAAGTGTATCCGTAGATGTCTTTTATTCTTACTACATGGTATACAGTAGTCTGATATAACTATCACTAGTTTATGTGAAAGAGCATGATATTTAATACAAACTAATCACTTTACATCATTTCCGGTCTATATTAGTATTATTACTACTGTAGAAAGGTATTGTTTTTAAAATGAAAACTAATATCAAATTAAAACTAATAGACATTGAAACTTGTAACTTCTGTAACTTTTCACATGTTCTCTCCTTGTTGTTGGTTTCATGTAGTTGCTTTGTATTTCGAAAACAGCACACACCAAAAATATATTCTTAAAATGAACCACTAAGGTAATGAAATTGAATTTAAATGAACCATTACTTTCATATACTGTTTCACGGGCCTTTCTTCTGAGTTTGCTCCTGGATATATTTTTACAAAGTTTCTTACGCTTGCAAAACAATACGCAAGGAGCAAAGTTGGTATGACAGCAACACTTCTTCGTAGTGCATTTTTCGTTTGCAGTGACATGTAACACTAATAACTTCAGGAATTGGATTAAATTGTGGGTCAGGTATCCCAATTGACCATTATCATCTAGAATTCATCCGTATTCTTCTGGTAACAGCGTGATACTTTCATGAAGGACTGAAGATCAAGTGTATCATAAAGAATGCACTCTTGAAATGACCCTGTATGGAAGAACTTGTGGGTGGTACTAAGGGAAGATTTGTTTGTTGCCTTAGACTGAGATATAGTCTCTGCTCTGAGATCATTGAGACTTGATGATTGACTACCGTACTTAAAAACGTGATACTCCTACAGCTTGAAAATATAGATCATTTGGTGGTACATGACGTCCAAAATCGTTGAAGTATTGTTCTGGTTGTGCTTTTAAGACTGATACTTTAGTTCCAATTTTACTAGTGACATCTGATTCTGTCAGAAAATGTGTTGCAAGAATAACATCACTAAGTTGTCCTAATATATGTGATAAAAACATGAATGAGTAAAATTTCATTAGAAGATTTTCTGAGCCAGTTTCTTTAAACCTACAGATTCAAAGTCTTTAAGAAAGTGAAGAAGAAGTATCAAAGCATCGGTATCGTTTGATGCTCCAATTACTTGCTGAAAACCTTCTCTTACATCATGAAAAATGTGAGGGATTATTCTCAAATCTGCTTCTTCAATATTCTTCATAAGATCTTTATCCGATAGTTCTATGCACTGTCCCGATTCAACTGTTGTTATAGCTGGTGTTTTTTGCTTCTTGCACGACACTGATGATGATAGAACAATGATGCAGTGATCGAGCATTTTCCTTAAAAAAAAATCTTAATGCATTTTGCAGCATGCTTTTGTTTTCAGAGCTTGATCAAAGTCTGTCCATCTGAATAGGAATTTGTGTTTCAGATGGAGTGTGTGTTAAAAGTATGGACTCCTTTGAACTTCTTCTTTCTACTTCTGCATTTTTATTGACTTCTACAGGTACCTATCAAATCTATAATTTACTCTGCAGTATTCATGAAGATAATCGATAATTTTCACCAAAAACAAAAAGATCTTTGAATATATCCAAATATTTCACTGACATTTTACGAACTTGATTCATTACATCCACCGCTACACGCGTTCACAATTTATCATCAAAGATGGTACAAGGTTCAGTCTCTTCCAACTTTTTACTTAAAGTATACATAAGGTCAGATTTCTATGGTTTCGTTGTGGCACCTTTGGGTTCAAAAAGTACAGAACAAAGATAAATATATCTGTCCGGAATTCAGAATGTCTATCCATGTTTTTTTCACTTGTTTTTGACTGAAGATACCAAATCTGGAGAGAACAGCTGTCAGGCACGACATTCCTACGGAACTTATGGCCAGTACCTGGACTATGGAACAAAATAAGCTGATGCAGACCTAGTAGAGAGACCAAGTGGAGATAGTCATTTCTTTAATTTTACTCCAGAGCAGTGGCATTTACCATGAAGGTATCTATGTAGTTATCAATACCTGGAAGGATGTTCCCTCATCGCATAGTGCTGTTGATTAAACGATGTTTTGCATGTGTTAGTGGTTTTTGTTTCATTGTTATATTGTTAGTATCACTGCTTTCTTACCAATCTGATACTATCTGAAGCCAAGGACACATTATCGGAAGCATTCAACAAGTGTTTGACGTGTTATAATTTATGTATTCGAGACAATGAACCACAACCCTGTCTTAGACATGGTTTCGTCAAGATGTCGTTTCCATTGACACCCTCTTCGCTTTCAGTCGTGCTTGACCAACAGAAAACAACAATATATGCTCTTTGGTATAAGAGTCAAGTTTCAACTAACGCTTGGAGGTTCAAGTATTGGACCAAGATATTGAAACACGTCGAAATATGACATTTATGTAAATTCTTTGTTGTAATTGTATCAAATCTAATAAACAGAATGAGAATAGTTTGTGACTCATTTCTGTATACACCAGAAAATATCAATTTATTCAAGTAACCATTTCCATTTCAGACTTTTCAGATGATGATCTTGCAGCACAAGTGTTTTTCTTTTTTGTCGGAGGATTTGAAACATCATCAACCTTGCTAAGCTTTGCCTTGTATGAATTAGCCCTTAATCCCGAAGTTCAGAGACGCTTACGTGAAGATATTGATAGGGTCCTGGAGACAACTAGTGGCAAGCTAACTTATCAAGGAGTTGTTAATGAGATGCAATATTTGGATAAAGTTGTTTCAGGTATGAATATTAACAATATTTACTTCTTTTTCATTTGGTAAAGTGGTGTAATAGAAAACGTGCCAATTGACTACTGAGAGATCCGGGTTAGAGATCACTGCGGCTGTCAATGTTGCTGTGTTAATTTTAACGAATACAGTATACTTCCTATTTGAACCATAGATGTAAGTGTTTGTTATTCTTTAGCATAGCTCACCTTAAATATTAAAGACGCTCTATAAAGTACATAAGGTAGATGTGTGTTATATAGGAATAAGATAAAGGTAGGCCATAGCTATGTTTATCGAACATAAAACAGAAATAAATAAATAAAGCAATTTAAAGCGAATGAAATTACATACAATTATTTAACACCTTACATAATACAATTTCTAATAAGACGTCATATTTTGACGTTCAAAGAACTATTTTTGTAACTGTTTAACTTTTTATATTGTTAACAAATCTAATAACAGAAGATAGACGAATTACACCTTTTATACTGGAACATATATAGTTTTACGTAAACATAGAACTCGATATGTTATTATTTTATAACCATTGTTATTTAACATGTGTGAACGGATGAATTGTCAGTACGTTTATTGATTTTTAGTTTTAGGCATGAATTAAACTGAAACATTATTATTCAAAGTTCTTCTGGTGCATTATGGAAAAATGATGAATACATCGGAAATAACTTATATGTCCTTCAAACATTTGAACCATGTTCAGATACTTTTTTTTTAACCCAAAGGGGTTCCGTAGAAATTGAAACGAAGTTGACGTCTTCGTCATCTCTAAATCAAGGTTCTAAATCGAGAGAATGACCAAGACTATTGCATTGAGCTAATGTTATTAAAACCGAAGCTTCTTATGACATGCCTTAACATTATCAATAATGTCAATATCTAACTTGTTTGGAGTTTGTAAGTTAATATTCAAATCGTTTAATTATCCAGTTGTATATGTGCTGAATGCAATTTCTTAAATATAGAATCACAAAAAATAGAGAAGACATTTACTCTAGTGGAGACCCTTTATTTTATACATGAAATAAAAAATAATAATAATTTAACACATATCAACAACTAAGCCAGATGATAGTTTTAATAATTAATTTTACAATTTAAATGTCACTTTTAAAAAGGGTGATTTATTATTTATATTTTGTAATCATTCATTCAGGACTGACACCAAGCAACGAGTATGAGACCACTCATATAGAAAATACATATGTTAGACCACAACTAATTTGTCATTGACATATGTTACATATAGCAACACTTACATCTATATGGATGATGAAGAGTTTCCTGTGATAATCTTATAATCCATTTTTAGTTAGAATTCCTCAGGAATTATTCCTTTGGGATTGTCTTCAAAATTCAGACCTCAAGTATTTTAATAAAATATTTAGTATGAAGTGCCAAAAAGCTAATAAATAAGAACTTGTTATATTTAAGAATCTATAAGCTATATTTGTATTACGTTTGATATGTATTTACAGTACTCAAATTTATTCTAAGCAACCACTAAAAATGTGTTTTCGAATGTTATATTTCAGAGACTCTACGAAAGTATCCACCAATTACAGTTACAGATCGCGTGTGTACAAAACCATACACAATTCCGGGAACTGACCTAAATCTGGATGTTGGCAGTGTTCTGGAAATTCCAATTTTTGGACTTCACCATGATCCAAAGTACTTTCCAAACCCAGAAGAGTTTGACCCGGAAAGATTCACCGAGGAGAATAGGAAAAAGAGACCACTTTGTAGTTACCTTTCTTTTGGAGAAGGTCCAAGAATGTGCATTGGTATGTGTTATTGTTATTGTTAAAATATGATAACAGATTCAACTGCAACACTACACTAGAAGCATCCGTCCTGACTAAAATGTATATTTTACACTCCATGCCATGTCTATATATGATTGTCTTCGCCGGGGATGTAACTGAAATACTTTCTAAAAGCGTAGGGCTTGACCAGGAATTTAGGTTAGAACTGGAAAACGAAACACTGGGGAATTTTGAGGAAACCTACGAAAAGTTTAGTTAGGAGAGCTCTCGTTATCGTTAAGCAACCAAAACATACTGTCGGAAGGATGTAACTTGAAAATAAATTGCCAAATATTGTGAGTATTGGAATTGTTAACGTTAGGAAATAGATCAAATGTCAGATTTTAAAATAAACGGTACAAGAGACATGAAATTTATGGTGACAATATAAAAAATCAATCATCAGAATTACCAACTTCTTACTTTACTCGATATAGCTTGTGCTATTAAACTGTGCTGTTGACTTGTCAGTTCAAATCATCCGTCTAGGAGACTTGAACTTCCAAACATATTAGACTTCCATTTCTGGATTTCCTTAGGGATGGATTTTACCTGGATTTCGTTTGATTAGATTTGATTTATTGTCTAATCGCTTACAAGACTAAGTTCCATTTACAAGTGACATAGTGCCCATTGGCATGGTTAACCGATAGAGATTTTCCATTGCCTTCTATCAGATGATGATAACGCCTTAAAGACGGGACCTACTGTTTAACGCGGGCTCAAAACCACTTATGTCCCCACCGGAAATCAAACCCGGGACTCATTGATTACAAGGCAGTGAGCGTTAGGGAAGGATGTTTCTTACTTGGATTACTCTAGTGGGAATGGAAGTTACCTGGGTTACTTTACGAAAGGATGTTACCAGTGGTCGAAGTGGTATGCAACGGTATGGCACACCAGCTCTGGTTTTCGAGAGCTAAAAGCATACCGTTACTGAAGAAGACGGTATACATGTTCTTATATACCATTTGCTTATATGTCTAGGCAAATATTGGGAAAACATACCGTCTGTGTTTTTTTTCCACTTCGAACACTGGATGTTACCTGGACACGTGATCAGTTAGGAACTGATGCTGCTAAAGATTTAGAAGGGTATATGTTCCAAGACGTGCAATGTCTCTCAAGTCGTTTCAATTATATGGATGTTTAGCTGTTTACGTATATTTTTGGGTAACATATTTTACATAAAGAAAGTAATGCTTTCTTTTCCTTGAACCTTTTAAGTGAATTTTACCGAAAGAATGTGAAAAATGTATGATTACTTTCTATTTTATTAAAGTTTAGTTTCATACAAATGTACTTCATTTAGATAGTGATTATTTGAATTCCCTGTAAATTATTTCAATCGTAGTTGGAATCAATTGAGAAGCTTGAATAATCGAAGGTATTTAATAAGTACAGCAAAGCAATAGGTAATGGGGTTTGAAGTTTGAATTACATTAAAAAATCATGTACAATTTCAAGCTTTTCTGTCCAAATAGCTTTCTACACTGGACTTGCATGTGTCTTTGCACAAAAATAGTTATTGTATGTTACACATCAGTAGAAAGAACCCTTCCGAGTAAAGGGAAGAGAGACCCAGGAATTCTGCTCACAAAAGAAGTGATATCCATTTTGCGAGTGACTTTGTTTGTGTCACTATGGTGAAAGTCTTTCCTTTGTAAAAAAAAATAAATAATAATAAAACTAAGAGACTAAGTATCCTCCCTTCCGCCATAGTAACACAAACAAAGTCACTCGCAAAATGAGTATAACTTCTTTTGTGAGCAGAATTCCTGCGTCACCCTTTCCTTTACCCTGAAGGAGTTTTACTACTGATATCTCTTATTGTAAGGCCTTGTATCTCGAAAACTGTAACTCCTATCAAAAAGTAAGCATCAGTTTGCCTCTACGAGATCCGTAATTGATCCCTCCCTCCAACCCCTTCTGGTACCAACCATTTTGGGCTACAGAATGACAGACACACTTTTCTATCATTTGTGAAAATTCTGTGAATGAGCTAAAAAAAAAGTAACCTTTGAACCCTTTCACCAATTTTGACGTGTGATACACCGTTTGAAAGATATTGAAGCGTAGATTACCATTCCGCAAGTTTCTGTCGCCTCCACTGTCTGGGGTTAGTGTTGTCATCAGAAATGTGAAATTTGGAATTTTTTCGAACCGCCCTACGAGGTTCCAAGGAGGTCCTACCGACCCATTTTTTTTCTGTGTTTTACTATGGCAAAGTTCTTTCAAATGAAAGTTCAAGCATCAAAATTGGGCTTGTAGTTCGGAAGTTCCGAAATTAGCTGTGTATATGTGAGTGCCGCTAACGTACTTCTTTTTGAGCGTCACTCGAAGAACTACCGTTCTTCATGATATATCGTGAAGATGAACTTTTTTCGAGGTATCTCTGCAAAAACCACTTGCATCTCTTTACGTCTAGACTTCTCGGCTATAATATTACATTCTAGTGGTTATAATTTCATTTTGCTATCATCCACTTAATTTTAGATGTAAGTACACCGGTAATTCGTAACTAATTCAAACCTGTACTTTTGCACTACAACAGATTTCTAAAAGTAATACAAACGCATAAGTGTACAGAATTGAAATTCCTTGGCTAATATTCACTTTACCGCTCTCACAAAGATAAAGTAATATAGAATGAAGACGAAGAATTAATATTTTTTATTATAATGTTCACGATTGTAATTTCCCAACCTGATACAAATATCCATTCTCAAATGGTCTCTTACGGACTTGTACGGTCAGTTAATATATCAATCCTAATACTTATGGTAACTGATCGATTCAACAGTTAAGCATAGTAACCTTATATATTATTCGTTGTAAACACAAAATCACCTTTACATTGTTATATAATAGCTTATAATACACACATACATGTGCTTTAAAAATCCAAACAATAATATCTCCATAGATATACAATGTATCTTCAAAACTGCATATTCTCTTTAGTTCTTTCGGGCAACAACCATAAGAGTCGCAGTCTATGAAACTATAATCAATAACTCTTCATCTTCTTAATTTAATTTATTAATCTTACAAACAACCTCTACTTAAAATTTGTTTCAATTTCACTTTTAATTTCAATCGTTGCAACGTCGAGTACTAATACATGTGTTAGACTTTGGCTTCTTTAAATATTATTTTATAATTAATTTCTTATATTTCAGGCAACCGTTTCGGTCTAATGCAAGCAAAAGTATGTCTGGCTGCCCTTCTGTCTGCGTACGAGGTTTGTCCATGTGAAAAAACGCAAATTCCGTTCCAATTCGATCCGAAGAATTTCTTTCTCAGTGGTAAAGATGGAACCTGGTTGAAGATTGTTCAGCGGACTGACAAATGAAAACTAAAAATCACGACGTCTGTCTATTCACTACCGCTATAATATGATGACTAGGGAAGATAATGAAATTATAAGCAGAAGGTTATGTTGTTGTATTATATGTACGTGTAAATTCGGATTGGACATTCAGAAAGGAACATTATGATTCAAAACAAAACGTAATATATAAAAGTATTGTTATTGTTATAAACAATATGATATCGTTCAATGTGATGTAGGTGAATCATAGAAATACAGGGTGTCTCCGAAAATTTGGAAGGTAATTCACATAAAAAACAAGAGAAAAAAATATATTTTGAAGAGATTCAAAATTATTCATACTTTCGGAGATAGAGGCGCTCAAAGTCACGGCGACATCTTCACAGACGGCGTCACATCTCTCGAGACACACAATGACGTAAGCGGCGTCGGTGTAGCACATCACACTCGGAGTAGTGCCCGATACACGAATTCAAACATTTTTTTTTTATCCAGGAAGTGCTGCGTAGACAGGTTTCGCAATTAAAGAATTTTATTGTCAAGGAATAAGATGGTGTAATTATGGAAACATAGAAGTTTTTTCTAACCTGTATTTGCCAATCATAAACATATGTGTTGAATACTACGTCGAGAATGATTTACTAAGCCAACACCAGTTACGACATTATTTATCGAGATATGACGTCATTTGTGACGTCGGCGCAGTTACTTTGAGCGCCTTTAGGTCCGAAAGTAATCAGATTTCGAATTTTCTTCAAAGGAACTTTCTTTTTTCTTGTTTTGATGTAAATAATCCCCTCCCGAAGTTTGCATCATTATTTCAGGGACACTCTGTACAAACGGTGAATTGGTTTTCATCAGCTGGCAAGGAAGCTTCAACTTGAAGCTGTGTTTTATCAATTGTTTCGTAAAGTCCCGTTTGTGGCCAATCACATTTATGTTTAGTTTTCTGTATAAAAATTTCTGTGTAAATAAAGAATAAGAATAATAGGAAAGTTATATTAATTTACTTCTTCGGTTACTTCTTTTGGAATTTCGTTGACGTAATGCACAGGATTTTAGACTTGCGTCTAATGTAGTTGTGCCTGTTCACAACTTAAACATTTGATCTATTATTATCTAATGTACAGATAAGATAAATTAAAATGATGGATGGACTTTTTAATCACTTCTCTCAAGAAAGCAAAACAATGGTTAAGTTACAAATACACGTAAAGATCATTAGGCCTACGTAAACTATTTGTTCGCATTAATCCAAATATCTTACAATCGACATTTTTGTTGTTTTGCCCATGATAAATTTCGATTTGCCAGCAACCTGGTTAGTAGAAACAAAGTTGAAAGTATTCAAGAACATCCTTAAATAAACAAAGAAACGATCGGCATGATTCCAAAGTTGTCTGTAAACAGATGAAATTCCCTGTATGTATTTCAACCTTCATTTATTTAGTGAATATTTTGTATCTTTTGGACATTCAATTATTATGTAAGCACATGTTTAGTCATTTTAGACCACATACCCAACTTTTAAGCAAAAATAAATAAATACCTAACCCTCTCCTCTGGGTCAACGTAAAGTTCTTTAGTATCTTATTATTATTTCCAGTCCGAAAAACTGTTTACATATTTATGCATTTAAAAAATAGTCAAATATATATAAAAACACTATTTAAATATTTAAAAGCTAATATATTTTACGCTAATCTTCAGTGAGTATTGCTCTAATTCCCCTCTTCATTGTCAGCGAAAATAAGCAAAGATTCAAGTCCTTTCAATGCTTACGTAATACTTGAACGATCTCTTTCCTCAATTTTGAATTCGAATTTATTTATGGCCTTTAGACATCTATGGTTCAGTCCGGGGTAGGGTAGGAGAAAAAAGTCTGCTATGGCCTAAGCTCAAAGTACCGACCCGACATTTGTGTGGTGCGACTAAGGAAAACCTTGAGAGAACCTCAGTCAGAATGATCGGTCATTGGTATTGAACCCAGTACATACTAAATGGGAAGCCAAGGTATCAACTGAACTATTCGTAGGTTGAGGTAACTAATTACCCATAAAATGAAAAGAAAAGTAATTAGATGAGTTAATTAACACGCTTAGTGTCCAAACAGACTGTAACAAGAGCATCATCAACATTAGTTAGTCCCTGTAATTACTAACTTCCGCTAGTAGTGAAATTCTATAGAATGTACCCGTAATGTACTTACATATTAAACCTTTTCTTTATTGTTGATAATTCATTGTCCTTCTTGATCATCTTCCAGCAGAAATTTATTCCCTCATCTTCTTGTAACTTAAAACAAAGATGAATTTCGGACTTAACTCTGGAAACGTCAAGTTATTTAAAGATAATTTCGCCAGATTTGAGATTTTGGAAAGCAGTCTAGTGGCTAAAAGTTTATGAAATTGACTAAGAAATTACGAATTCTGAAAATGTCTGAGATTAAAACCATCAGTTTGATGAA
>JAGDQP010031347.1:9232-21992 GCA_022664845.1 Lepisma saccharinum
CTCAGTTAGTATGAGTTTGAAATTATTGTAGTCGGTTGTTATACGTCTGAAATATCGGGCGAACGGTAATCTCTGAAGATTTGAAGGGTGTGGTGTGTTTCGTGGTCGTTTGTAGTTTTTCTCCTTGTGGGAGTTTTGCAATGGTTCTCATGTTGCGTATAAGAGCTTCATAAAATGGTAAGTTTTATAGTGGTAACGATAAGCATTGTTGGTTATTGATAGCTGAGCTCTAATATATACAGTGTAACTCGGTTATAGCGGCATCGGTTACAACGACACCTCGCCTATAGCGTCAGATATACTGTGGTAACAATATTACCTAAATAACCGCATAAACCTCGGTTACAACGACTCAATTTTTCTAGTCCCTTGGATGTTATTTATAACCGAGTTATACTGTAATGATACCTTGGCGGGAAAAGGCTTTTTCCTGGTGTGGGGAGAAACACATTTTATAGCGTCCACGGAGTCCTAATTTCGCCCACCAAATGGATCCAAATTTCCAATCCCAAAATTTAACACGATGCATTGTAAACGTGAATTAGTTTAGAGGAGCAAAAAACAAATTGCAATTCAGTGAAAATAACACAATGTATTTATTTGATAATTATATTGTCACATCTAACAGTGAGAGAAATTTCAAAAGAGGTTAATAAGTAACTTTGGTGAAGCAAAGCAAGATGACTTCATTTATCAATCAGCGACAGCAAAGGAGATTACCACTATGGTTATTCATCAACAAGTATACCGAATCTATCACTTACTACGATACAGTGTGTCCCATTAGCTAAGTACTGTACTTCCAAGAAAATGAGAACAAAAAGCGGTTTGTATGTAGAAAATGTCACATTTGGTTCCATGAAAGCAAAAGATCCACTTTTCACCTGTGACATTTAAGTTGTAAGCAGATTTCTCGTGATTTTTTTTTCTTTTCATTTATTGTAGCTTTTTATGGACAGCAGACAGTGGGCGAAATTTGGACCACTTATTTCAAAGAGCCATTTCAGTCTTGTTCTGCAAAATACATTATTTTTCGAGTTGTTTGGACGAAAGTACTGTCGAGTCACAACATTTGTACTTCAACGTTTGTAAACGTTAATGCAATTCTCAAATCCTTGTCATGAACATTATATACATATAAAAAAAAAAACGGCGAAATTTGGGTACTTTCCTCTATTAGTCCGATGTTAACAGATCATGTTGTAAACGACGTGCTACAAAAATTCCTATCGGACATTTTGTATGAATATGAGTGTACAACAAGTATGCTTTCCCTAGAGAACAATACTTTAATAAATTAACCAACTACTCAGCATGAAACTATCTGATTGTCGAGAATCCTTCTATTTTGTGTAGGTGACAAACTCTAGCAATAAACTCTATTTAGCACGTCTAACCATCGTTGATCCCTTACACTTTCCCCCCTTTGCCTGAAAAAAAAATGTAAAAAGGAAATGAGGACTGTGCATCAAAAGCCAATACGAATGAAAATTCTCCACGCGCTGATGCATAATTCACACATCAGCAACCTCATCCAACGTCTATACTGTACGAAAAGCTTACCTACGTAATTACAACACCCAACAGTTTGGTTCTGACAAAATGTTTGATCAAAATGTATTTTCTTTTTTCTGTGGGAAACAACCTTGCGTGTATACGTATGTATATATATTCGACAGGGATGAGGAATTAGTATTTACAAGTTAAAATGGAAAAAAGAAAAATATATGGAAATGTTAACTCGTACAGAACTGATATGATTTCTAGATGCACTCGGTCATCCGTAACCGCAATATAAACTGCAAACACCATTCTACTGATAGACATTCAACAGCAGGAAGAAATTAATATGTAGAACGAATTTAAAAACAAAACAGAAAAAAATGCAAGTTCACAACTTCACATAAATATCAAGCATATATTGATTAATACGAAAGGTTATAATCAAAATACAGTACGAATATGTTTCTACTCATTTTCAATGACGCGTTATCTGAGTCCCATGCTCAAAACGTTAAAACGTTTTAACTAGTAATTTTTACGTAGTCTATGAGCAGCTGTAGCTCAGTTGGTAGAGCGTTGGATTCGCATTTTGGAGGTCGTTGGTTCGTGAATAGTGGTTGCCTATCCTGACTTAGGTTTGCCCCTAGATTGCTCGGTTGCACCAAGCAAATGTTGCGATGATATCTTGAAAAAGGTAAAGGACCGACTCCTTCCCAAATTCTTTCCTTTGGCGTTAATGTTGCTGTTACGATGTATGATAAGTCTTGCTCTCGAGAAAACGTAAGAGATTTAAGGCTGTCATGTCCCATCTCGTGAAATTGTTGCATCATTATCTCGTGCCTTATCTCGTAAAATTTAGCCTCATCTAGTATCTCGTCTGTTCTCGAAACGAGACGAGACAGGGAAATATCTTATGTCGTGGAGAAGGCTAGAAGACTCCACGTAATATGGTTTCTTAACCGTATTGGAGTTCGTTAATTATATATTACATTCACACACACACACACACAGACAAAGAAGAGGACGGAGAAAAACAAAGAGGAAGAGAAACAATTATTTTTTTCAGAGATATACTCAACGAACAAAACTGAGAGAATATTTTCTCACTAAGGCGTGGGTGAACAGGTACGATGTGGAAACGAAGGTTAAATCATCACAGTGGATCGGACAATCCTCACCACGGCCCAAAATGACATGAAATGAGTAAACCCCACGTCAAAACTATGTTAATCGTCTTCTTCGGCTGACAGGAAATCGTCTATGCGGAGTTTGTGTCATGTGGTTTCACAGTGAATGCAGCATTCTGTGTGCCACTATTATTAAAAGAGAAAAGGTGTGGCATACGAGTCCAAAGACATGGTAGAACAAGACCTGGATTGTTCATAACCACGTTTCCATCCCTCAATCGTTGTTCAGGAGTTTTTGATAAAGCACAAGACATCTTATGTCAAACAACCGCCAGCCACCGATTTGGCAGTAGCTGCCTTCTTCCTCTTGATCGCAATTCCAGACCATAGAGGAAGGAGATCCACGAGAAAATACCACCTAAAGATCATCCCAAAATTGGAGAACCAGCAGACATTCCTGAACTGGAAGGAACTCTGGGAGAAGCGTTTACACAGTGATGGGGAGTATTTTGAGGAAGAGATCCACCTAAGCCCTGAGTATTACCATTTTCTATTTTTTTTTTAAGTTCACTTTCTTTTTGAACACTCCTTGTATAACTAAGCTCTCCAAATTGTGAATATAGTTCGTTTGAACGACAATCATCAGCATTAACGGAGCCCCTTTCCAAAATGTAATTGTTGCTTGTCATTTGTCCAGAATTAGTAAAAAATATGGAAAAACACAGGAGGTAGGTACAAAAAAGGTCCCCTGAAAATGGGACGATGAAGAAATGATACTAATATTTCTTCAGAAAATACGACATAATCCAAACCATGGAAATCCAGGTCGAAAATACAACAATATTAAACAAAACCACATGCTCATGATATGGTCACAATACAATCCATATATAAGTGAAGTGAAACTAGAGGTGTCTGACATGTAGAGGTAGTGTGCGAATTAAGGAATAGTGTGTGAAATGTTTTTGATAAGAAAATAACTAGATGAATCCACATGCAAACTCACAGGAGGAGGGGATTTCCCCCTCATCCCCCACGTTAATTCGCACACTGTGTGGAGGCAATGATAGATACCAATGAAGAAAAGTTTCTAAAACTTTATATTTAACAAGAAAATTTCCGTAACGATCGTTTAAGGGGAATCACCTAACGATCATGGAAACTACAGAACGGTGGAAACTAACAACAAGCACACAAAAATGAAACCTCATCAATCCAGTGCAGTGGAAATTCGGGGGATGGGGAAAGCAAAACCATTCTCCTCCAGCCGACTGTGAAATCGAATGGTGGTTAGATTATGGATAAATCTAACACGCAATGTTCAAAAAAGAACAATAAAAAAGCAAATCATCCTATACTCCGTGTACAAAGCGAAACAGGAGTGTGAACTAACAGCAGCGCTTTCCAAAAATTTGCCATTTTACAAACTCATTCGTAAAATATATATATATATGGGCCAGTCTAGTAATAAATTCATTCGTACAAACAATTAGCCAGTATTTCATTTCTAATGTGATGACTTTCACTTTCATAACAATAGCGCATCCTCCATAGTGTACTTTTACATTTTCTGCTTTTAGAAAGAATCGCCATGCTATAAGTCAGGGGTGTTCAGAATTCCGGGAAGTCGGAATTTGGGAATTCCAAATTATGAATTTAATCTATAACATCATTAGCCTAAAGGTTTTAGGCAAATTTGGCTCAGGTCGGATGGATGATGATGAGGTGATTGGTGGATTGGAGAAAGTAGGAAGAAACAGGATAGGACGGAGAAAACCCACGCTATATGGTGTTTATCCACCACAAAACCTAAATGAAACGAACAGGGATTGAACCGACCGACCCAAGAGCCAGAAGTGAGCGCTTTCCCTTCAACTACCACGGCACTGGCAATTCCGAATTCCGGAATTGACTTTGGACTTATCCTCACTCATTGTCACGTCTAAACTTCACCCTCACACTTGCACTTTGTCAGGATCCTCTCTCAACCCTTATGTATTGGTTTAGGCCTCTTCCTCACTCCCTCCCAATCCTTCAATTCGCCCTTATCCTCACTTATCTCACGTCATCACACTCGATCACCCTCACACGTCTTCGCTTCGTCATCATCAACTTCGTTCACTCTCACGTCTTTGCTTTGCCCTCATCTTCCTCACTTCCGTACACGTTTCAAATTCGCCACCAACTTCAGTCACCTTCACGCCTTCCATTCAACTTCATCAGTCACCCTCACGCCTTCGGTTCACCTTCATCTTCACAACTTCATGTCCTCATTTCCCTTCGCCATATCCGCACGTTTTCTCTCGACTCGCGTTCACGATCATCTCCGTGGTCCAACTTCACCTTCACGCGCTGATCCATGTGACGATGAAGTCTCTCTTCATGAGAACCATACTCATGAGGTTATATGTGCCAAGGAGTGATGAAAGATTGGACATCCGAAGTGAGTGAAAAACAAAACTGGTTATAGAGATTATACCCTACTCGCCATTAAAAATGCAGCACAAAGAAGGAGAGAAGGTAGCGGCCTCAAATTTGGCAGAAAGATACGATTAGGTGCAAGTAGCAAATTATTAAACTTACCACTCTGTGTGATGCGTCCCGGAAGAATAACGTATCAACAGCGGAACACATCTTCCAAAGATCAGTAGCCTGTAGGCCCACCATGGGCGTTCAGAACGGCTTGAACACGGCGAGGCATAGAGAGGATGGGCCTTGGGTGTCCTCCTGGGGTATGGCAAGCCATGCGTCTTCGACACGATTCCACAGCTTATCAAGTGTAGCTGGTGGAGGTCATTGGCGTGAGAAGCGTTGTGCAATCACTGACCAAACGTGTTCAATCTGTGAGAGTTGAGGTGAATGCGCCGGCCAAGGAAGCAGGAGAAACTTTGTTCAGCCAGGAAGACTAGGAAATTAGTTCCACATGCGGGCGCGGTTATCCTGCTGGAATGTGGTACCCGACAGGGCCTCCACTATAGGGACCACAACCGGATCCAACACATTGTTGATGTACCGTTGGCAGGTCACATGTCCGCCAGTGCGTAGGAGACATGAATGGGCACGAAATCCAATGGCATCCCACACCACAACACCCGGTTCCGGACCGACGTGGAGATGCAAAACGCAGGCGTCGTCCAGCTTAGTGCCACAGTACAGTCAGGTATGGATGCGGCCATCATGATGCTGTAGATTGAAGCGGAATTCGTCTGAAAAGAGAATGTCCTGACATTCGGCTCTCCATTCCCGACGTTTGTGACACCATTGTAGTTGCTCATACCTATGATGTGCAGTCAGCGGAAATAGCGGCAATGGGCGTCGTGCTTAAATATGTCCCACTCTGTCAGACGATGTACAACAACTGTTCGTGGGAGCACTGGGCGCTGTGCAACATCCGGAAGTGCGGGTGACAGTGTTCGGAATGTGGCTATTCGGTCCGCAGTCATATGCACAAGCGGTCTGTCCTCGTGGCCCGTGGTATGGTGCGGTCCTTGGGATCCGGAGTGTCGTTACGTAGTGGAAGCAGTCCGTCTAATACGGGCACCGATGTCGTGGAAGGATAAACGATAAAGGACTAGTCGCATAGTCGGCAAGAAGATAAAAAAGTGAATACTAAGACAGAGGAAAATCGGGATGAATGGAAAAGGGTTTGTTTACTACCTATGAAGGACACGTTGTAACTAAACAATTACCGGTTTAGTTCGTAAGCTTGTAATCAAATAGTTCCAGGGTTTGTTCTCCGATATGGATACATTGAACGTGTCCTGTCCTTAGAGTATCATCACCATACAGTGGAAAGCAATGCCAAACCACCATTGGCTAAACTTGCTCTTGGAGTCATAATCTTGCCCAACGGTCCTGTATTGAATATCTTTTATACTGCTGGGGATGATATGCTATCTACACAAGGGATCATAAAATATTAGACCTATATACGTACGTTCTTTAGCATATTCCGTTTCTAATGTTATAAGCATTCCAACCTATAATCGCCTTCACCATAATCTGTTTCCTTCTACTTCTCCCTTCTATGATTCATCTTTGAAGATCATTTCTAAGCAATTCAGCGTTGTAATTTTGCAGTCACGGCATAACCAAAAGTTATCTAGTTATAACTATCACGAAGAATGCTGGCAACACTTCTGGACTCATTTGGCGACGAAAATTTGAATTCGACAACTCTTCGTGTACCGTGGCATTGTCACGAAATTACTAACTCTATCACGAAATTGCCAACCTTATCACGAAATTAACCATGTCGCAATATTATCAAATATCACGAAATTTCCAACCCTATGGTTCAATCAAGATATGTTCCTCTTTCGTATAACTCCTATCAGTTTTCTTTCCTATTCTCGTTCATATTTCTTTATTTTTCACATAAGCACAATAGTCCTTGGTCCGCCAGCTAGTTTTGTTTCAAAGACTGTATGGCGTGGTCAACACAACGATCCTCATCGTCACTTTATCTGGTTCTAGAGAACAGACTACACTAAATCTTAATTTAATAAGCTGTCCAGTTGGGCTCTACAACACTGAGTAAAACACCGTAAACCCAAACCAGGGATCGAACCCAGGAACGCGAACTAAAAGCGAGAATTTTAATCATATGACTACGCAAGCGGGTCACATCACTTTATATGCAAATAAAAAAATATAAAAAAGATTATTTTTATGGCTTTTGCTTTCATAATTGATTTGGCTTCTGGGTAATCATAAAATAGTAATTTGTGACAACTTGTTATGAAATGCTGACGACGATGTCAGGGCCAACAAATCAAGGGAAGTCGTTAATTTGCTGTTGCTGTTGATTAACCAAGAATAGAGGAAGAGAAGAAAAAAAGGATATTTGAGAGGATGAGAAGAAAGAAGAAAGCATGAGTACAATGGATTTGTCCTTGATGATGTTTACATGTCCATTTTTATTGCTGCTGTTGTTAAACAGGGCTTTATCATTAGATTTCGAAAGGACCAAAGGTTCTGGTGTGTAGAAATAGAAATGCAACAACTTGCATATTTGCGGTAACACAAATATCACGTGCCATACCTTATCAAGGAAATGTCCCCCCCCCAAAAAAAAGTTATAATTATAGTACATTATTGATATAGCTGATGAATCATAAGTTTACGTCTGAATAAGTATGACCTGCTTTGCTCTTAGAATTTATTGCAGTTGATAAAGTATGATTTAAAGCTCCATAATTATTGGTTTCGCAATCTTTACCGAATTTCGTTGCTTACCTCCCCAAGTACGAATAAATACGTGCATACCCCCATCCTTCCCCGGCACCCGATCCAACGCAAAAAGAATGTGTGTGAGAACGACCCAGTTCTCGTTCTTTAGTGGCAAGGTTTGTTGGCTACAGATGGCCCGGTGAGAGCACAGAATAGAAGGCCAGGGTTCAGTTCCAGCTCTCATTGGCCACTCTGACTGAATTCCCGTTGGTTTCCTCTCACCAGGAATCCACCTCACCTGATAAGATGATCTGCTTAAATATTCAAAACAATTCTTTACCAGCTGAGAAGAAGGAGATACTCCTTGTCATGACCTGCTAAAATTGTGTAAATAATAAGAATATCAGATGACACGGGTCTCGTTTGACTACTCGTTTCCTCATCTGGATTTTGGGATTTTATTTGTGGTCTTTAGCTATCTAATGCTCAAGCCTGGGTAGGGGAGGTAGAAGGATGTGGAAATGTGTCGACCAGGGCCTAAGTTGAGGGTACCATCTCGTCAATTATCTTGCGTGACTGAGAAAAACCTGTCAGGGTAGTCGGCCTCCGGGACTGAACCCAAGACCTTCCAATAATCCAATGTTTTACCACAGTTAGTTTCCTCTTTTGAATTATGGCCTAAGTATAGAAAATTTTAGTTTTCCTCACGGACCGCTTAAAGTTATCAACAAAGTCAAGTAGAAATATTAAATAACTTTATAGTGGGACAGGAGAAATCGTTTCTCCAGGTTTTATTTCACAGTCATACCAGGCAAATTCGGAGATGGTACCTACAAACTTTGATCGACTTTGCAAAATCCTTTGCCTAAAAGACAAACATAAAAAAACTACAAGAGGGGACGTTGAGTTGTAATAATCGTCCTACTACATTAACGCGAGATCGGAACCCATTCGGCGGTTCTAAACCTGAAGCAGAGTGCAGGTGCATCTGTTGCCACTCACCCTTGCTCACAATTCGATCTTGGCTCAACTTACGTGAAAACAGAGGACTGAAATATGCAAAGTATAAATCTCCAGTAGAGTACTCCGAACGTATTCTATAAGCTCTGTAACACTATGTATTCGGTTTTCAGTGACACAGAGCTGAAAACAGAAACACGATTTCGATTCCGTACCGGATGCACACAGCTGCACATTTTCGCTTCTGCTCACCCATTTATTTGGTATCCTTGAAATAATATTTTCTATATAATTTTCATTTTTTTTTTTTTTTTGTAATTTTGTTAAGACTTCAGTGGTTCTTCTCAAAGACAAGTGTACGTGTGTATATTCGTTTACCATCTTGCGTAAGCACATTACTGCTTATGAAAAGAAATATACAGCCATTAATGGAATAAGGAAGTGGAGTTCTAAAGAAATACATGCTATATAGCATGACCTTGAATTTTCTAAGATGTGCTGTCATGCCCTTCCCCCATTCCTTCTCGCATTTCTGATCGTTGCTTTTTCGATTTTCTTTTAAAATGTCTTTTTTCATTTCTTCCTATGATTACATATAGCTGGCGACTATAGAAATACTGTCTGTGAGATAGGGAGTGACATAGTATATGCATCATCGTCAAAGTCATTCCCGTGTGATTACATTAGCTGTTTCTATGTTTGCTTATTTCGTAAGGCGTAAATTAGGTTTCTTTTTTAAGTCCTCAAGGAATGGCAAATGTTGGAACTTAATGAGAGATGTTGTAATCTCTTTCTTTTTTTTCCTGTCTCCATCCAAAGCATGGGAGGATTTTTTTTTCTCTTTATGCTTTTCAAAACCATCTTGACTCGAAACTTTTTTTCTGAATTCTCTCAATCAATCTTACCCTACTTAAGCTGTACTTCTTCTGTTGACGCCTCCACAGTGCTTTCTTTTTGTATTATCAACTACATCAATGTAATTGCTTAGCTGATCAATATTAGTGCAGTGCAATTATAAGAGTGCATTTGCATCTTTCTCTTAAAGTTCTTCTGTGATGTTTCACATAGCAATTATTATTCAAGTGTCATAATACCCGTTATTTACACTACAAAGTTATCACACAGAAAATGGCTGCTAGTAAGTGTTTGCAACTTTGAAAAGTATAAAATATTGACTAGACTTTGGTCATTCGTGATACTTGATAATAACGTGATATTTGGTAATTTCGTGGTATTTGATAATTTCGTGGTATTTGATAATTTCGTGGTATATTGGACGCAGCCAAAATTTTCGTCGCTAGGTGACTCCAGAAGTCTCGACTGTATTCTGCGTAAAAGTTTTAACTCGACAACAACTCTTGTTTATTCTGTGGCGTGTGGAATATTCGATGTATCACGAAATTACCAAGATTTACCCTAAACACACAAATTTAAAAAAAATGTAAATGTCATCTAGCAAATTGCGCTACTTTCCGGAGTCTTTTGTTGGCCATTTTGTATGAATCTGAGTGTACATATAAATAACACTAGTAAAAGGATAATAACATAGACACACGTTTATTTGATTGAACTGAATTTATTTGTTGTCTTTAGGCATTTATGGCTAAGGACAGAATAGGGTAGGATAAAGGATGCCAGAGCCTAAGTTGAAGGTACCTTCCCGGTATCTGCCTGCTATGAGAGGAAAAACTCAGGTCAAGATGATCGGCCGCTGGTACCGAATCCAGGAGCTCCTGAATGTGAAGCCAACATTCTACCAACTGAAAACTACAGACGCATGTTTATATCCTGTTGTTTCTGAATCGCTATTAATGTCATAAACTGGGACACCTGGTAGGCCGAGAGGTTACTACACTTGGTTTTTGTGTACGTGGTCACGAGTTCAAACCCCGTGGGGGGGTTCACTGAAGGAAGTTGTTCGGAGGACACTTTCAAAAACTGCACTGATAATGTCTTATACACACTTCTGAAGAGGGGGAAAATAGAAAACTGCTATCAGCACTAGAAAAAGAACAAACTGAGGCATCACAGTAGAAGTTGAGATAAAAACTACTACAGGTACGTGGGAAGTACTGGCTAAGGGCAGTAGTAGCTTATGTAGCCCAAACATGAATCGGAAGAGTGACGAAAGCAAATTGGAAGCCTTTGAATTGCAGATACGGAGAAGAACTGGGGAAATACTAGCTCGAGCTGAGTAACAACTGCATTGTATTCATGGGAATATTTCTGCTGTACGACTTCTTAAAATGTTATTTATTGCTTATCTCTCTCTCTCTCTCTCTCTCTCTCTCCTAACTGACTGCTAAAGAAATCCTTTGGAGACAAATTGACAATCCACACCTCCAAGAAATAAGCAAACATCCTGGAATGATTGCGCAACAATTTCAATGTAATCATTACACTTAACATATTTATGGACGTACTGAATGACATTCTTGCGCAAGTGCAAACCTAGACTAAGCAAATAGACACACAAGGCGCAATACTGAAGGTTATAAATTCAGTTTTGAGTTTTCTTCGAAAACAAAAAGTTCCTCTCTCTTTTTAATGAAGCAAATTATGAATTAAGCTAGGCTTTGTTTAAAATGATCATCTGTCACACACAAACACACTAAGAGTTTACATTTTGGTCATTAAAAAACTTATCAAGCATTCTTTTTATGTGCGTTTTATACAACCAAAAGTAATATAACGGTTGTGTTGC
This sequence comes from Lepisma saccharinum, assembly GCA_022664845.1. NCBI lineage: Eukaryota > Metazoa > Arthropoda > Insecta > Zygentoma > Lepismatidae > Lepisma > Lepisma saccharinum. Next base: position 20,699 of record JAGDQP010031347.1, read on the forward strand.
TGTGATGGTATGGTTAGATAGGCAGCATAACAACATGATTACATTACAAGAGAAGGTTGTGAATAGTTCGTCTTAAGTTACACGATACGCACATAATGGTTTATGCACGGATATGGCTGCACATATATAACATGAACATCGTAAGATAAAATAAAAAATAGAAGCCAGGAAGCATTGTAGTTCCCACACACTGTGACAAGGACATGTGCATTCTTGAGATTTGAAGCATCTCTTACATAATAGGAAAATTTATATTACATTACCCTACCCACGTAGTAACTGTGCAATAAGTTTATCCTTGCAGCGCAGCAAGCAGCATGCAATAGGAAAAGAGTTCAAGCTTCAAGCTCATTTAAGAACATTATTGCGCATGCGCACGATTCTATCCTACACAGATTCCAAGACATGCAGCAGCAGCCACACGGAACTATTTGTCTGCTGCAGCTACCATAGAGAAAGGGTGTTCGATAGTTGAAATTGAATATCGATATACAACGATATATCGAACTTGTATGATGCAATATCGAACCAAAATATCGAAATAAACTAAAGTAACGAACGGAAATATCGGACTAAAATATCGAAAACATTGAACCTAAACACAGAATCGACATTTGGATATATTTAATATCAACAAGTTTCGATATTTTCAAAGTATCAATATCGATTCAATGTATCGAAAAATTGGAACATTTCTATCACGGAGCTCGCTGCACTTCTCATGACGCCATTTAACACACGGTGCACCATGCAGCACAGTAGCATTATGCTACTTCCATGTCTTTAAATGGAATAGGTCTAGGCTCGTTATGTGTTCCGAACAGCACGGCGTGCTGCAATATCCGCTGCCTTTTAGAAAGATAGCTGAGGATTATTTAAATATAAACAAACTATTTTGGTGAAACAACGTTATACTTAAAAAAGATGATAAAAATAATAAGAAGAATAAATAAGTTCTATAACTGAAGGCACCCTTCCCCACCAAAAAATGATTTTGCATGCGCCATACTTCTGCAGAGCCTACTATCACTGTTAAATGAAGTTTCTCTGTGCCTGGCCTTGATGTTTCGGAAAGGAAGACGCTAATCCAATGAAAAGTATCTGCATTTATAACGTAAACAAAACTGAAAAATGTCCAGATAAAACGAGATCAAAAGGGCGCTAATTTTTAAAATCTGAAGCCAATTTCTTTGTAGATACTTTCATAGAGGCGCTATCTAGAAATTTTTGAAAGTAAATAAGCTAATTCAATGAAAAGGACCTGCCACTTGAAGCAAACGAGAAATTCAGGTCG
>JAGDQP010031348.1:0-21992 GCA_022664845.1 Lepisma saccharinum
TTTATTTGACTAGCCCAAAAGCTGAAAGTGGCTAGCCCAACCAGCCAAAATTGAGTTCTAACAGGCCCAAAGAAAATTTCGGCTGGCCCATGTTTCAGTGGGGTATCGTTAAAATGGCGTTTCCACGTTTTCGACACTTTGGACACCCCTATCTCCTTTATTTGACTAGCCCAAAAGGTGAAAGTGGCTAGCCAAACCAGCCCAAATTGAGTACTAACTGGCCCAAGCAAAATCTCGGCTAGCCCAACTTTCAGTGCCGGATCATTAAGATGGAGTTTCGTCATTATGGCCCCTTTGGGCACCACTATCTCCTTTATTTGATTAGCCCAAAAACTGAAAGTGGCTAGCCCAACCAGCCCAAAATGAGTTCAACCCAGCTCAAGTGAAATCTCGGCTGGCCCAAACATTTGGGGGGCTAGCGTGAAGGTTGCCCCAAACTTTGGACACCCCTATCTCCTTTATTTGATTAGCCCAAAAGCTGAAAGTGGCTGGCCCAACCAGCTCAAATTGAGTACTAACTGGCCCAAGGAAAATCTCGGCTAGCCCAAGTTTCAGTGGCGGATCATTAAGATGGAGTTTCGTCATTATGGCCCCTTTGGGCACCCCTATCTCCTTTATTTGATTAGCCCAAAAGCTGAAAGTGGCTAGCCCTGCCAGCCCAAAGAGACTACTACTAAGCCTAAGTGAAATCTCGGCTGGCCCAAACATTTGGGGGGTTAGCGTGAAGTTGGCCACCCAAACTTTGGACACCCCTATCTCCTTTATTTGACTAGCCCAAAAGCTGAATGTGGCTAGCCCAACCAGCCCAAATTGAGTTCTAATTGGCCCAAGGAAAATCTCGGCTGGCCCATGTTTCAATGGCGTATCGTTAAAATGGCGTTTCCACGTTTTCGACACTTTGGACACCCCTATCTCCTTTATTTGACTAGCCCAAAAGCTGAAAGTGGCTAGCCCAACCAGCCCAAATTGAGTTCTAACTGGCCCAAAAAAAATCTCGGCTGGCCCAAACATTTGGGGGGCTAGCGTGAAGTTAGCCCCCCAAACTTTGGACACCCCTATCTCCTTTATTTGACTAGCCCAAAAGCTGAAAGTGGCTAGCCCAACCAGCCCAAATTGAGTTCTAACTGGCCCAAAAAAGATCTCGGCTGGCCCAAACATTTGGGGGGCCAACTTCACACACGCCCCTTGAACCAGTATTTGTGAAATTGAATACTAAGTGAAGTCTGAATGAACTTGTGTGTCTAATTAAAAAAAAAAAAAAAAACTCGAACAATAATTGCTCTTTAGATACCCCAAATAGACAAGATGAAGTTTAAATGTTCATGTTTACGCTTTAATGAACATAGTGCGAATCATATTTGTACACAAAATGAGCGCACTAAACGATTTCATTTACTTTTGCAATGGATAGAGTCTGTTTCAAACTTTGAAAATATAGTAGTAAGTAAGCAGTTATTTAATATTTTTATGTTGCAGAGCAACGTGTAGGTTTTTCAATCAAGTTCTAAGGTAAGAACTCTTCAAACGAATTTCTTCACAAGATGTGAATGTTGAGTTGTGTAAATTTACACTAAGCTCACCATTTGAAACAGTACAAATACACTTTGATCCAACAAGGATCAATTGAAAGGTTTTTCTCCTCCTTGAAATTTAGCAGCACAATTTTTGCATGTAAAGTAAATGATACACGAGTTAGTTGTAATTTTAAAATCCAAGCGCACTTTACACCGCTTAACATGATACACCTGGAGAAAAACCTGGCTGCGGAGTTTGCAACACATCTTTACTATTTTAAATTATCGCGTAATGCATTTTCTTATGTTTCTTATGAGAAGTGAGTTATGAGTTAAAAAGTTTCTTCTTACTCCCTACTCCTCAAGATTGGTTCTGACATATTTGGTCATCTTTTGCGGATGGAAGCAGGCATCGCGTGACATGTCAGTCAAACCCGGTTTCCTGCCCACCACGTTTACCGAGTATAAAACCGAATCTTCCCCTTAATCACTGTCTTCTGTTGTTCCCGAATCCTGCCAATGTACTAGGAGACCGACCGTCTCTACAATTCACTAAAATGGCTATATAATAGGTTAGTGATTTCTTTCAATTTGTAAAGTGTTGTAGTCTAACGCCTTCTCAACTAATCATGTCTCATTATTTCAAAACTCTCTATAAACTGTAAAGAATGCCTGTTGTAGACTCGGCATCCCGATTTAGGTAGTTACCTTGCCAACAGTTCATTCGATTACTTTATTTGGAAATGTTAAGTTTTCTAATACAGACAGTAAGGCTCTTAAAGCTACGTTTGTAATCTTTGATGTAGGACTGGCTCTGAAACTTGCTTTAAGATAGGTTAATCTTAAGTGTGCAAATATCTCTCATTCCTTTCTTTATTTTACTTTTATATTTTTGTATTTTTAGTTTTATAATAAAAACCGTAAAATGTAATGTGTGGCTCCATAGGTCATTTTTGGTAGTTCAATAGTTTCCTGATTTACCCATTCTGCTGGATAAAAGGTAGGTTTCAGTCTGAGTGCTGAATCTTATTCCGCACCCTAAAGCGGAAAACTCCCTATTGCGGGTTGGAAAAGCCTAGCTTTATCCCAACACGCAATAATATTCCAAGTGTATTCGACGAATATGTCGAAAACAATTATTCTTTGGAGATATTCTCAGAATATTTCTGAAATTCCAACTCACAATATCCTTTTTAATATTCTAAAAATAATATTTTAGGAATATTTTTAAGAATATCTTGCCTATAGAGTCGGGTATTCTGTGGCACTAACATATTCCTCATAACTGCATAGGCCTCGGTTACAATGACACAATTTTCCAAGTCTATCGAGTGTCGTTATAACCGAGTTCTACTCTATACAATTCTTTACAACTTTATTTCACACGAGTGGAAGTCATCTTTTTAAAATTTGAAATTGTCAAAGTTAATACTTCTTTCACTTAATAGGGTATATCAAAATGTAAGAAAACCACAAATAACATCTAAAAATACTTTTCAATTACTGAATGTTATAGTTTTTGGTTAAGGAACCCGCGCATCCCCCCTCCATCGGAATCAAGTCCACTTTTGCCACTTCTGACTGCTTCTTTTTTTTAGAACTGTGCTCATCAGAGTCAGTCAGTATGGACACACCTAGATAAATTGCTTTATTTTCTCTCTCTCTCTCTCTCTCTCTCTCTCTCTCTCTCTCTCTCTCTCTCTCTCTCTCTCTCTCTCTTTCTTTCTTTCTCTGCCACTGACAAACACCGAAAATATTAGGAAACCAATTATTATTATATGGTGTTTTTAAAGGATGGGATAGCGGGTTTTTTGTAATTTCAAAAACAATATAGGATGGGCTGAGGAGCTGAAATCGAACACTTTGCTCTCGATTCTTTTTGTGTATTTACGAATGTTTTTATTCAGTACACAATATTTCTTAAACTGTTATGGATTTCTTCTTCTACATTTCTAGAATTTTATATCTCAACACGTAGAGATGGGTCGCTACCAGAATTTCTCGATACTCCCGATACTCATTTCTAACCTTCTATACTTGATATTTGATATTCCATACTTTTATTTTTCAAAATGTCTTTCAATGTATTAAACAATACATGCATTATTTAAAATTAAAATGTAAGTGTATTGTTTCTTATAATTTAACTCTATCCTGAGTAATAGATACCTCAAGGTCGTAAATAAAATACAAATTGAAGAAGCTTTAGGATGTAAGTTATAGACCTAACGTTCTTCCATGGGATTATTTTCAGAGAAAGATATTAGTCTAAAAAATATCGAAGTATCGAAAAAGTATCGACTCCATTAGTTGAGGTATCGAAAGTATCAAGAACCAATCACTATTTTTATCACGTCCATCTAGGGAACATTAGAGGAAATAACTAATCAAAACTTTCCGAACACTTGTGTTAGATTTTATTGTGAGTTAATTCAGTGGTCCAAGTGAGGCGGTATGCACCGGTATGGCATACCAGTTCTGGTTTTTGAGAGCTAAATGCATACCTTCACTGAAACACATGGTATGCGTGTTGTTATATATCACTATTTGATATGTCTAGGCAAGTATTAGGAAAATATACCGTCTCTGTTTCTCTTCCACTTCGAACACTGGTGAGTTTTATACATATTCTAATATAACAAGCAGGTTATTAACTGCCAACCGCTGCTTCGCAACTAACTCACTCTATGGCTGATGGAACTAGCAAGTTCATCGCCGCAATAACAAATGTTTGCCATTGGATTCTATCATGGGCAACATCAAGCAGAACATCATCATCACGAATACTTACTTCTCGAATATATCTTTTAATATTGTCCTCCCAACGACGTTCCGGTCTTAACAATGGCCTCCTTCCATCCGGCCTTCCAATAAGGATAGAATATAATAGTCGTTTTTCCCCATCCGAGCTACATGGCCGACCTACCTTAGTCTTCGAGATTTCATTACTTTTACAACATCTGGTGAATCGTACAGTCTTGATTATGCAGTCTCCTCCATTCTCCAGTCATCCCGTCCCGTTTCGGTCCGTATATCTTTCTCAAAAACTTATTTTCAAACACTCGTAACTTATCTTAATTTGTTAGGGTCGTTCTCCAACTTCCGCAATCGTAAAGTATTAACGGCAGAATAACCGTTCTGTATATTTTCAATTTCAACTTTCTTGATATTAATCGCGAGTTTTATGGACTGAATAGAAACATGCGTTGCCCGATAATACAAGACATTTTATTTCTTCCGTGACCTCATTTTTGCTTGTTACGTATGCTCCCAAGTTTTTTTAAATTTGTTTACTTTCTCATCTCTAATTCTTATGTTTTTATTTCCTTCATTCCCTGGTTTTCGGCTTGTTATCATGTATTTTCTTTAACTATGTATATTTGTAAACCTATCTCATCACACGCTTCTACTAAGACATCGGTGTTGCTTTGTAGTGCACCTATATCGTCCCCTATTAAATCTACATCATCCGCGTATGCAAACAGTTGATTAAAACCATTCAATGATAGTCCCTTCTTGTCCCCTTTAATTTTTAAAATCGCATATTCTAACACAAAGTTAAACAGTAGTGGTGATAAGGTATATCACCTTGTTTCAAACCGTTGCGAATCTTGAAACTATCTCACATATTATTTCCTAGCCGTACTCTGCTTATGGGGTTACTGAGACACATCTTCACAAGTTGAACCATTTTGTTCGAAATTCCAAATCGTATTATGTATTTGACTGGGGCGGTCGGGGAATATAAACTTTTCTTGTATTATTTCATTTATAGGTGTTGTTTATTTGATCCATTTTTTGTGATTATAAGATTAAGTTACCTTAGGGATAACAGCGTAATCTCTTTTGAGAGTTCTTATCGACAGGGGGTGTTGCGACCTCGATGTTGGATTAAGATTTACTTAGGTGTAGGTGCTTAAGGGAAAGGTCTGTTCGACCTTTAAAGTCTTACATGATCTGAGTTCAGATCGGCGTGAGCCAGATCGGTTTGTATCTTTCTAATAATTTAAACGTCTTAGTACGAAAGGACCAGATATTCATAATATTTTATTTATATTAAAATAATAACTATTTTGGCAGATAAGTGCATTAGATTTAGGATCTAAGAATGAGGTAAGTTTTTCATATAGTAATGTATCTTAATTTTTGACTGGGGCTTTTTTCTTATATTATTTTAATTATTGGGGTTTTAATTGGAGTCACTCTTTTGACTTTGCTTGAGCGTAAAGTGTTAGGATATATCCAGATTCGTAGGGGCCCTAATAGGGTGGGATTTTGTGGTATTCTTCAGCCATTTGCTGACGCTATTAAGCTTTTTACTAAGGAACAAAGATTCCCCGTTATGTCTAATTATTATCCTTAGTATTTGGCTCCTATTTTTTAGTTTAATATTATCTTTATTGGTTTGATTGTGTGTCCCTCTTATTAGACTGATTATTACTTTTTCTCTGGGTCTTTTATTTTTTTTGTGTTGTACTAGTATGGGCGTTTATAGTGTCATGGGTGCTGGTTGGTCTTCTAATTCTAATTATGCGTTATTAGGGGGGCTACGGGCTGTTGCTCAAACTATTTCTTATGAGGTAAGTCTCGCTTTAATTTGATTATCTTTTGTTTTTTTGAGAGGTAGTTATAAGTTTTCTGATTTTAATCTTTATCAGGGGGATATGTGATTTTTGTTTATTAGTTTTCCGCTATCTTTGGCTTGGTTGGCTTCTTGCTTAGCTGAAACGAATCGGACTCCTTTTGATTTTGCTGAGGGGGAGTCTGAGCTTGTTTCTGGGTTTAATGTTGAGTATAGCGGAGGCGGGTTTGCTCTTATTTTTATGTCGGAATATGCTAGAATTTTGTTTATGAGAGTTTTATTTAGTATTATTTTTCTAGGTCTATTCTTATCTATTTTTTGCAAGGGTGGTTTTTATTTCTTTTATTTATATCTGAGTTCGAGGGACTTTGCCTCGATTTCGTTATGATAGGCTAATATACCTTGCTTGAAAAAGATTCCTTCCTTTATCATTAAATTATTTATTATTTTTTAGAGGATTTAGGATTTTATTAATGTCTTTTTTAATTTAAATGAATTTTATTTAGAATATAAAATCCTTAGAGTTTCTTTTACTCTGTTTTATGTTTTCAAAACATAAGCTTTGTTCTCGGCCAAAGAATTAATTTTTAGTAAGTAAGTAGTCTCATAGTGTTGATAGTTGAGGTATAATCTAATCTAATGAAAATAGATGAAGTAAATTACTGTTAATATTTGCCCTATTAAAATGTAGGGGTCCTCGACTGGGCGGGCTCCAATTCAGGTTAGTACAATGATTACTGCTACTATAACTCAAAAAATGATTTCGTTGAATGGGTAGAATTGAAGTCCTCGTATTTTTCTTTTATGGTATCATGGTATAATTATTAAAATTAGAATGGATATAACAAGGGCAATAACTCCCCCCAGTTTGTTAGGAATTGATCGTAAAATGGCATAGGCAAATAGGAAGTATCATTCTGGTTGAATATGAACCGGGGTAACCAGTTGGTTTGCTGGAATGAAGTTTTCTGAATCCCCTAATATGTAAGGATTTCATAGGGATAAGAAAGTTAATAAAAATATTATTATTAGGAATCCAATAAAGTCTTTTGATGAATAACATGGGTGAAATGGAATTTTATCAATATTTCTATTGATCCCTAGGGGGTTATTAGACCCTGTTTGATGGAGAAATATTAAGTGAACTATTGATAGAGCAATAACAATAAACGGTAAAATAAAGTGGAATGCTAAGAATCGGGTTAAGGTGGCTTTGTCTACGGCAAAGCCCCCTCAGATTCATTGTACTAGTGTAGTTCCAAGATAAGGAATAGCGGATAGCAGGTTTGTAATTAGTGTGGCCCCTCAGAAGGATCTCTGACCTCAAGGAAGTACGTACTCTACAAATGCAGTTGCTATTACTGTTAATAAAATAATTACTCCAATTCTTCATGTATGAAGATATAGAAAGGAGCCGTAATATATGCCAGGCCTACGTGTAGGTAAAGGCAGATGAAGAATATGGATGCTCCGTTTGCGTGCAGGGTTCGTAGAAGTCAACCAAAGTTAACATCTCGGCAAATATGAGTTACTCTATCAAATGCGAGTTCGATTCTGGAAGTATAGTGTATGACGAGGAATAGGCCTGTAATAATTTGAATAATTAAGCAAAGCCCTAAGAGTGACCCGAAATTTCATCAATAAGAAATATTGACTGGGGCTGGTAAATCAATTAGCGCATTGTTAACAATTTTGATTAATGGGTGTTGTTTTCGTATAGGTGTTGACATAAGATTTACTGGGTCGTAGGGGCCCTTGTTGTAAGTTTGTTACTTTTACTACTGCTACTAAAGTAACAAACAAGTATGTTGCTAGGGTTAGTGTAACGGTTGCTATTGATTTATTATATAAATTTATTAGCGGAATTTCTTGTTGTTCAATTGAGGCGTGCAGGGTGTCTTGAAGTGAGTTGGGGGCTGTGATTAATAGGGGGTCTAAAACTATAATTAAAGCAACTGTAGCGGGGATGGCTAATAATAAAGTTATTATTTTTGTACTAATGCTAAATATTTCATTTGAGGCTAATCTGGTTACATAGGTAAATAGGACTAATATTTCGCCGAGGAAAATTAGGAACAGTATATAGGAGAATCAGGGGGATTCTGAAAAGGTATTAATTGTTAGTGATGTAATGGTTGTATTAATTATTAAGGTGAGGCCTATTGATAGGGGATGGGTTAATTGAGTAAAAAGGAAGGTGAATAGAGTTAGAATTAATAATAAGGTTACTGTTAGTTTGATATCAAGAGGTAGTTTATTAAAAATTTTGGGGACTGAAGATAGGTATAAATATTTTCTCTTGATACTCTCAGGGTAAATGTTATCCCATTTATGATTTACAAGACCATTATTTTTATTAAACTATGAAAGCTTATGTCAATATTAATTTATTTTATTTGTTCTCTTTTGTTATTTGTTATAAGCGTGTGAAGTTTTGTTATTCAACGAAAACATTTATTAATAGTTATTCTTAGCTTAGAAATGATTGTTCTAGTTTTGTTTTTAATGCTTTTTTTAAGACTAAAAGAATTTTATAGTGAAATTTCTTTTAGTCTTTTGTTTTTAACTTTTTGTGTTTGTGAGGGTAGTTTAGGATTATCTATTTTAGTATCTATTGTCCGTAGTCATGGTAATGATTATTTGGGATCTTTAATTGTGTTACGGTGTTAAAATATTTGTTGTTTACGGTGTTTTAAATCCCATTGGGATTTATGGGTAGTATATGATGAGTTGCTCAGAATTTTTTATTTATTATTTTTTTAATTAATTTTTAGAGGGTGTTTTGGGGGGCACAATTGATGTTTAGGTTATAACTTTTGATTTGATAGCTTGTCTTATTCTTTAGTTCTATTAAGTGTTTGAATTATTATTCTGATAATTATGGCTAGAGAAAAGGTCTTGTTTTCTTCTTTCTATAATGTTAGTTTTATTGGGTTAGTATTAGTATTGCTTTTTTTACTATGATTGAGCTTTATTTCGTCTAATCTTTTTATATTTTATTTGTTTTTTGAGGGGTCTTTGATTCCTACTTTGTTTTTTATTTTTGGTTGGGGGTACCAGCCAGAGCGAATGCAGGCAGGGTTTTATCTATTATTATACACTTTGTTGGCATCTTTACCTTTATTGGTTGGTATTATTTATTTTGGGGGAGTTCGGGGTAGTCTTGTTTTTTATAATTTGTGATATATTGATTCTAGAGTTTGTACGTTGGATTACTTGTGATACTGTATAATGATTTTGGCATTTTTGGTTAAAATACCTATATTTTTAGTTCATTTATGATTGCCTAGGGCGCATGTGGAAGCGCCCGTTAGTGGTTCTATGATTCTTGCTGGAGTTCTTTTAAAACTGGGGGGCTACGGGCTGTTGCGGATTTCTCCTTATTTTGAATCAATTGCTGTTAAGTTAAATTTGTTGTGATTTGGCGTTAGAGTTGTTGGAATCTGGGTTGTTAGATTAATTTGTTTACGTCAGGTAGATGTTAAGTCTTTAATTGCTTATTCTTCTGTTGCTCATATGGGGCTGGTATTAATGGGAATTATAACTATAGGTATTTGGGGATTTAGGGGGGCTTTAATTTTGATGATTGGGCATGGATTATGTTCTTCTGGGCTGTTTTGTTTGGCTAATATTTCTTATGAACGTTTGGGTAGTCGGAGTCTATTTATCAATAAGGGTATGATGTCTTTTATGCCAAGAATAACTTTTTGGTGGTTTTTGCTGAGTATTGCTAATATGGCAGCACCTCCCAGTTTAAATTTGTTGGGGGAAATTAGTTTATTAAATAGAGTTATTGGGTGATCTTTTTTGAGTATGGGGGGGGGGTAAGTTTGATGTCATTTTTTAGAGCCGCCTATACTTTATATCTTTACTCTTATACTCAACATGGTAAATATTATTCTGGGTTGTATTCTTGCTGAGGGGGAAGTATTCGTGAATATTATCTTTTATTTCTTCATTGATTTCCTTTAAATCTTTTAATTCTTTTTGTTGGGCCAAGTTTTTTATGGTTCTAAGTTGTTGGTTAATAACTTAAGTAGTTTATTTAAAATTTTGGCTTGTGGGGCTAAGGAAGGTTGAAGGGCGACTAAGAGTTGTGATGTGGAGATACCCTATTTGTGTTATTTCTTTTGTATTTCTTTTTTGTTGGGGGGGTTGCTTTAAGAATTTTTGATACTAGTTTATTTGTTGAGTGGGAAATTGTCAGAGTTAATAGAAGTTGTGTTGTTATGACCGTTTTATTAGATTGAATGTCTTTAATTTTTATGAGATTTGTATTATATATTTCTAGTATAGTTATTTATTATAGAGGGCAGTATATGGGTAGGGATTTTTATATTAATCGTTTTATTTTTTTAGTACTTATATTTGTTTTGTCAATAATATTATTAATTATTTCTCCTAATATTATTAGTATTTTATTGGGTTGGGATGGTCTTGGTTTAGTGTCTTATTGTTTAGTAATTTATTATCAAAATGTCCGGTCTTATAATGCTGGGATGTTAACTGCTTTGTCTAACCGGGTCGGCGATGTTTGTATTTTACTTGCGATTGCCTGAATGTTAAATTACGGTAGTTGAAATTATGTTTTTTATTTGGGTGAGCTACATCGCGGAAATGAAATAAAAATTATTATTACTCTTGTTGTGGTGGCTGGAATGACGAAAAGAACTCAAATCCCTTTTTCGGCGTGATTACCCGCGGCGATGGCAGCCCCTACGCCGGTTTCCGCCTTAGTTCATTCTTCTACTTTAGTTACTGCTGGCGTTTATTTGTTAATTCGTTTTAGTGATGTTTTAAGTGATAACTTTATAGGGAGGGTGTTATTACTTCTTTCTGGTTTGACTATATTTATGACGGGTGTGGGCGCTAATTATGAATATGATTTAAGGAAAATTATTGCTTTATCTACTTTAAGTCAATTAGGGCTAATGATAATGATTTTATCTATGGGGTTTTCTATGTTAGCTTTTTTTTTTCATTTATTAACTCACGTTCTTTTTAGGGCCCTATTATTTTTGTGTATAACTTTTCCCTTTTGATAGAATCATATGCTTTCTTAAAATCAATGAATAGCTGATGAACCGTCCCATTGTATTCCCATTTCTTCTTCAAAATATACACTTAGGCGTGTTAACAGAATATTACTTAATACCTTGTAACAGGTTGGAAGTAACGAAATTCCGCGGAAATTATTACAGTCCGATTTATCGCCTTTTTTGTAGATCGAAACTATTATTGGGTTTTCCATTCCCTTGGAAGCTCCTTCTTTTCCCCATATAGCATTTATCAATGTATGCCGTGCCGTTCCTCCCGCTTTAATTAATTCGGCTGGAATATTGTCTATTCCTGGTGATTTGAAATTTTTAAATTTCTTTACCGACATTTCTATCTCGATCTCGCTAGGTTCGGGAATCCACGGTTGTGCTTTATGAATGTCAAATACCTCTGTTTGTTCCCCGTTGTGTATATTAAGAAGTTTGTCGAAATAACTTTTCCACACATCGACAATTTTAGTCTGAACCGCCTGAAGATCTCCACGTTCATTTCTAATCATTCCTAACCTCGTCTGGTAACCTTTTCTTAACGAGTTTACTCCTTTGTATGTTGCTTGTTTTCGTTCCTCATGAAGCTTAAGGCATTCTTCATAAAACCAAGGTTTGTTTTTCTGTTGTTTCTTCTCACCTACACGTTCCTTCGCTGCACTCTTAATTGTTTCACGAATTGCCTCCTACATCTCACTTACATCAATTTCAATATAAATATCATCATTATTATTACTGAAGTCGGCTTAGATTTCGAACATATTTGAGATTTCGAGTTAGTTATCTGCTTTTATGCTCGGCTTATTTAATCGTTTAACTTCGAATTTCATTTGTTTTGATCCCTTGCTTTCTCTGTTCGCGATGCATAAAACTTTCCCCTTACTTTTGTGATCACTAATTGATGGTCGGTGTCATCTTCCGCTCCTCTGTACAACCTAACGTCCATTATGTTGGTTTGTCTTCGTCTATCTACTAATACGTGATCGATCGGGTTTAGAGTTTTGCCGTCCGGAGATACCCATGTGTACTTGTGTATGCCTTTGTGTTCAAAGTATGTGCTCTTTACCAGTAGATTTTTCGAAATCGCGAAAGTTATCAGTCTTTCTCCATTGTTGTTGGTCTTTTCGTGAAGGCTGTATTTGCCTATAGTAGGTCTATATTTTTCTTCCCTCCATACCATTGAAATCACCCAACACAATTTTCGAATTATACTTCGGCATTCGGTCAAACAGCCTTTCTAGCTCATTGTAGAATACATATTTGTCGTTATCAGTAGCCACTTCGATCGGAGCATAGACATTTATTAAAACCGTGTTGCTCCATCTAGTACTATCGTAACGTACGATAGTCTTTCGTTTATGAACTCTATATTCTGAACCGCCTGAATGATATTGTTCTTAATGAGGAATCCTGTTTCGAAACCGTAAGAATGTGTTCCAGCGTAGTAGAAAGTGTACTTGTCGGATGCTATCTTGACCCACCCACCGAACTTCTTGTATCGCTAACATGTGTAGCTCGTATTTCTAGGTCTCGCGTGCCGCCACCTGAGAAGCCTACACAGCATAGAAATGCTCAAATCTGAATAAGAAAAAAAACTAAACATGGACGAAAGGAACTTCGAACCCCATCTCTCGGTTACTGGCAGGGTACACTCGCGAAGTGCCTAACAGATATTGGTTTACTATTGAACAAAATGCGAAGTTCTGCTTGTCTCAGTGTCTATTGTGCAATACTAATTTCAGCGACCCATCACGATATTTTGCATATTTAAGTCTTCATAAATAAGACATTCCAGAGTAAAGGATGTTACGCACAGGCACATTCAAACATAAATAAAAAATGTCACTAATGAAGAAATAATATTAATTATGGCACCACTGTAACAAATAACTTATCCTGGTTTTAGTTTTCCTCCAAATAGAAATTGTTTTCGCCTTTAATATTCTTGCAATATCAAAAAGGAGGCGTAACGGGTGTCTCTCGCTCAAGGTTTGTTCGCTAAGGCCTGATAGAGATTGATAAATTATTATATAAGGCGTACCCAGTGTTTATGGTATTAATTTGAGCTGCCCATAGCAGTACTTATACACATTTATGAGTCTTTAAACATCCTGTAAGCATAAATATACACGACAATAAGCGTATTAGATAAAGAATTCATTTGTGCATTTGGGATTTGCGCAACTCGAATCTTCAGTTTTCCAGAGAACATTGTCAGGAGCAGCAAAGAAATCACAGCTAACTAGGAAAATAGGTTTCTCCAAATATGTTGATGAATATTAGAGCACTGAACTGATTATGGACAAGTGCGTGAAGATTGATGATAAGTGTTACGGCTATGGAGGTCTATATCGCTCACAAAAGCTTTTGCCAAAAAAATAAATATGGATACGTTCTTTGAAACATTGGTGTCATAATTCAAATTATTTCTTCATTACTGATGTTTATTTATGTTTGAATATGTCCTGGCATAACAGCTATTACTTTGAAATCTCTGAATTATAAAGACTCACAAATATGCAAATTGCCACTATGTGCCACTAAAATTAGTACAATAGACAGGCAAGCACAAAATTTCATTTTGTTCAATATTAAACCAATATCTGTCCGGCTCTTCGCGGGTGTACCTTGTAAAACCTTCACCCGAAAGACCAGGATTCTATTCCTTGTCAATGTACAATTTAATGATTCCTAATTGAAAATTAACTCCAAAGCATGTGTTTATTACACTCATACATAAAACAATGAATGATAAAGGAACTTGTATTGAGTACTGAATTTATAAGAAGAGCAATACAAACACGATAAAAATTTGTCAACCTTTGATTGAGATAATTCTGTTTTCATTTCATTGTGCTTTAATTCCTAAAAACAGATCCCATCGGTGACATTTTCGTTTCTTTTCAATTGTATTATGGTTCGAAAACGTTCTTATCATTTAAAATTATTTCGAAATTACATGAAAGTGTCATGATTGAAACTTGGCTCGAAGATTGCTATTTAGTATTTCTATAATTCTTTTCCAATGGTTAGTTGTAATGTTTTATTTTATTCTGTTTCTGAACAATTCAAAGGAAAGCAAAATTATATTTCCATCCTAACCCATTTTCGTTGTTGCGATGTACACATCCTTTGTCACATTTCTCGTGTAACAAAATAATAACAGTGTAATTATTTGTACCTTTAAACTATTTCAACTTACGGGAATTTCTATTTTTCTGAGGAACATTAAGAATAATTTTGGGAGTTCTTAAGTCATCCTTTCTCAAGATTAAGAATTTTGAACCTAAGTATTTGAATATCTTGTGTCTCATTTTTATCTTATACTAAAGACATTTTAATATGTTTGTTTTAAGTTCCTCTAAGAGTAAATAATATTTTTAGTACAATTTATGGACTTACGTTATCCTATATTTTAGGTTCTTTAACTTCATTCTGTTATTTTAGGCTATCTATACAAATATTCATTTGAAAATGTTTTAAACCCATGCTGCTTATGAGTTTCAAGGCCCCCAACATATTTTTACAGTTAATGTTCATATTTTAAACATTTTGTATATTTCTTACATTCTTTTCTTTTCTTTGCTTTAGATCAAAAGTTAGAAAAATAAGGAAACACAATGTATTTTAGACCTTCGCTATCGGAGGAGACTCAGTCTTTAATCGAGAAACTTGGAGAGAATCCCATTCAAGTAGAAAGTGACCTCGCTTACCTGAAGGAGTGGTTGCGCAAACAACCTCACCTACCAAAGGACATTGGTAAGAAATATTTTGTGTTCAAAGCCAGACGTATATGTGTGATTTTGATATAATTTAGCTATAACGTAGTTTTCAAAATGATAACTACCGTACATTTGAATTAGTCGCACGCGCGTGACAAAAAAATGAATGATTAAAATTATACGTAATAATAACAATGAGAATAAGAATAACCAGGTGCATTCATCTTTTACGATGTGTACAAAATTGAATCTGAACCAACTGATTGTCCAATTAGTATAATGTATAGAAAATTAATAGAGTCTTATTACCGGGCATCACTAAATGTTTTAACATTCTACTTTTGTTGAAGCCCTAAATGTATTCTCATGCATTAGTTTGTCACATTCGGTTGGATTCCGTTAAATAATTTTGTTCGTCGTGCTCGAATGTGTGTTTAATATTTGAACCTCGTTACGATGAAAACACATACAATTTTATTATCCGAATACGGTTAAAGACTTAAGAATACTCTCTAATACTGTTTTGACAAATCTAGCTTAAATCAGTTCAATCGCTCCTTCGTTATGGTGCAAAATATTTTAGTAATACCACGGAAACGGTAAATGTTCGAATATTTTAATGTGGCTGGTTAAAACTTTCAGAATATTTATTTCTGCCAGTATTTCAAGTTTAGCTTGAATCTGATTAATAGTTTCTACATAATGTTGAAATGTATGTAATAAATGGGTAGCGTTACCACGACAATGGAAAATGTTCAAATAGTTTAATGTTGTTTAAACCTTAACAGGCCTCCTCGCTCCAACTCATCATTTTTAACATTTTTCAAAATATTTCAAAATCTAAGAGTATTATCAAAAATGTAAGTTCATCCATTTTATTTCATAGTAATTTGTAAGTTGTAGTGCACTATGAACTTACATTTTTGATAGTAGTGTTAGATTTTTAAATATTTTGAAAAAAATGTTAAAAATAAGAGGTTGGAACGAGAAGCCCTCTTAAGAATATTGTCAGTAGATATCAGACACCTGTTCCAAAGTTTTATCAGAATATAATATGCCCCACGCTGATTGGTCGAAACTGATCATCTGATATGAAGTTATCAAATCACATGACCTAACCTCGTAACTGCAGGCGTGGGATGCAACAAATCCCACATGTATTTTATTCTTCCACAGAACACTGAAGAAATAACGTAATGCCATGGTCCTTTCGGTATCTTTAAATCAGTATGTTAGAAACTAGCCAAGAGTCGGCATGTGCCATTTGAGGTCACCCACTCTAGACTGTTCCCTTTTATTCTGTCACTGGGGTTTGAGAAACCCCAGTTTACTAGTTACATTTTTTTTGAACAAAGCGTCTATTTATGTTTCTAGCATAAATTAGTGTTGCGAAATACAATAAGAAAGCAGGTGAGTCTAGTTTCGTGGAGTGGGCTATTAAGATGTGTTGGACCGTTTAAAGTGACCTCATTGTCGAAGAAGGTGGTAGTGTGAATTTCAAGGTGATCATCACAGTGAGTCTGAAGTTGAAGACAGTGAGGATTATATGATTGAAAGTCCAGTAAATCGATAGAAGTGCTAGAAACATGTGAAGATGAAAGGTCATTGTTCCGGAAAAAGAAGAATTTTTTTTACAAAGGCTACTTTAGATAGGACCGGTTTACATGGTAATATAAAGAGCCAAAGAAGCCCGTCCAACTCTATAGTATTTTCCTTCTTTGCTGATTGTGCTGGTTAAGGTTCGATTCTTGATCGTGGCCATGTGGGCCTTTTGGTAGACAAATACCGTGTACGTGGGTTTTCTAGGGGTGCTCCGGTTTCTTCCCTCTTCCCTCATTCAACCAATTCATCCCATCATCATCCATTTGACCTGAGCCAAAGTTCCCTAAAGGCTTTAAAATAATTTCAAATTCAACCGGGGTGCTGCCTTCTGTAAAGCATATCCGTTAACTTACTAAAACATCAAAATAAATATTTGAAGGCGGAAGTCAATTTTATTCTAATTTAGAATTTGATTTTTAAGGCCTTCAGGCAACTTTGGGTCAGGCTAGATGGATGATGATGGGATGATTGGTGGAATGAAGGAAGTGGAAGGAAACGAGAGAACCTAAAGAAAACCCACGTACACAGTGTTTGTCCATCACAAACCCCACATGGCACGAGCTAGAATCGAACCGACGACGCTAAGCACCATGTAAAATTTGGTGTTTATTATGTCCATTATGATAAAATTCAAAAATTGTGCAAATACTGGCAAAAGAAAAATAAATTATGAACTAAAACATTGATGGCAAAGGGAAAAGGTCTAATTTTCTCACTTGTTACGGGATGTGCTACGCAAAATTAAGCTTAAGACGTAAAAGTGCCTAATTTTTTATGAACACTTTGTTGTGTTTGTCATCTGCTACAAAAAGTTGTCCTCTCAGGGTCGTCTTGGGATGAACTCGCCTTACAACTACAATATTTATCTTTGCTTTTACACTTAGAGCCAAAGCTTTGTTTATTCAGCTCATATACGGACTAAGGTACCCGGAAATCAATTGTACGATAGTACACTACAATGCTACTTACTGATCAATAAAAAGTCAGTTTATAGTATTTGATGAATATATCTTTTATTGAGGAAAGTCCCCAGTAATCAAGGGTACTCTTAATATGGATACACAAGTCGAAGTGATGTTACATTGGGGGTGTTTGATATTGAGATTTTCATACCGACTTTCGGTATGTTTTGGGTGCCGACAATTATCGATATACCGAAATACCGAACGATATCGATATACCGAAATACCAAATAATATTTTAATACCATACAATATCAAACTGCCTAGAAACAATGATATTGAGCGATATGGAAGTACTCATGGACGTATGGAAGTACTCTGGACCCCCCACCCCGCAATTCCTTTTAATATGTACAAAAAATAATATAATTTTAGGCGTAATTGTCTATATTTAGGGTACTTTTCACACCCACACCGACTTCGGAGTTGGACCCTTCAAATCCATTGACTCTTTCCGAAATTAATTTTTAGATATGTGTCTGGAAGAACTGAATGCCACCGAACGATATCGAAATATAAAAAATGGACTAGATTATAACAGGGAATAACAAATCAAATGTGACTACGGGAAAAAGGTAAAATGAATTTTATAGGGGGTTCTCCGGATATCCGACACTCGGATGCGGATCCGGATACCTGGATCCGAAATCCGAATCTTCGGGTTACGAATACCCGATTCAATAGATTCAAAGACCCGATATTCGGACATTATTATTATGATACCGAGCCGCCGTTGCTCAGATAAGATAAGATAACATGAATTTTATGGGGGTAACAGCAGTATGGCTTACGCCCGTCCCGACCGCATCTCAGTGGTAAAGCGTTGGCGTAGCATTCGGGATGTTGTGGGTTCGATCCAGGATATTCCAGATTTTCCTCAGTCACACCAGGCAAAAACCGGGATGGCACCTTGAACATTGGCCCTGGTCAACACCTTCCCGAATCCTTTCCCCTCCCCTATCCCGGGCTGGGCTTTAGATGCCTAAATGCCATAAGTAAAAGTCAATATTATGATGGATCTGAAACTGCAATGCCGAGATAGTAAATCATGAAAGGCACCGGCCAATATCTTTTTATCCTCTGCCTACCTCAACTCGGCCTGAGTAGAAAGTGACAATAGGCCATAAATAAAGCCAATTTAATTCAGTGTATCTGAAACTCGAAAAATGTATTTTATAGAGATAGTTACAGATGAATTTGGTTGTTATTGTTTTGTTTTGTCCAAAGTTACTGATAGGACTTTTTTTTAACGTTCTTTATTTTTTCTAAAATACATGCTTTATTTCTCAAAAGCAAATTAATCTGCTAAAGAAGTTCCGTAATTTTTACATCCCTGCATGTTTAAAAGGGGTGGAGGAGGACATGTTTTTGTACTTTCCTTTTAACAACATCACATGGCAAAGGGTAGTCACGGTTGGTTAAGGGGGGGGGGTTGAAGATAGAATTAAGAAAATGTTGTCGATTATTTGTTTTCCTTTTGTGGCTTCAATGTGAATGTTATTAGACTTATCGTTTAATAGCCGAAAAAATTCCCAAAATACGTTCGAATTAGGAAAGACTACAATAATGTGTCCATTCCCAGATATCCGAGGCTTCAAGAAATTGTGTCCTACCACCACAAGGAGTAATCCTACTACTGAATCTATCTCACTGCTTTTAAGGGGTCGCGGTGGCTCAGAGGTAGAGCGCTCACTCCTGGTGCATGGAGTCCCCGGTTCCATCCCGGCTCGTGCCATGTGGGTTTTGTTGTGGACAAATACCATGTGCGTGGGTTCCCTCGGGATTGTCTCGTTTCCTTCTACTTTCTTCATTCCATCAAATTTCCTATCATCCAACTGGTCTGAGTCAAAGTTGCCTAAAGGCCATAAAATAAATTCAGATTCAATGCTTATAAATTAGCACTAACGCCCAATTGCAAAAACGAATACGTAATAGTTTTAGACTAAATTGGTGCATTCCAAATTAATGTTTAAGCCTAAGTCTACTTTAGACTAAGTCTAAACTCCGTCTTTGCAATCGACTCTAAGTGTTGAGAGAGTTGTTTGACGTCATTTTTTGCCTCTCCAATCAACACTACAATGATTGTGCTTACGTGTCAAGTATGTCAAGTTTTGGACCAAGTCTAGATTGAGTCTTAACCGTGACCCGATTTATGTCTCGTCACCCGGAGGACAAAGTAGAGCATTTTATTACTTCCTTGCGTTTGAGAGGTGACCGGGACCATAGGTGTAACCCCTAGAGCACGAAAAATACGAAACTGGAGCTCATTAAGTTCTCAGACTGGATCAATCGGGTCAAGTTTTAGACTAGTCCGGCGGTTAGGGGGTTGTACGCTGCATTTTATGATTAAAAGGTCCCAGTTTGCACACATCTTCCTTGACTCCCCGTGAATGATTTCCAAAGGGTGTTCCAACGAAAATTTCGTGGCGGAGGGGGAGGGGAAGGGGTCAAAATGGCAGCCGCGGCCACTTTTTCAAACGGCTCTACCTCCTTTACCCATTGTCCGATTTTAATTTTCTTTTTCTTTTTTTTTGAAAGATCTTAGCTTGTACTAAAATTTAGTACTCTTTCTTATTTTATGTGAATATAACGGTAACTCGTATAAACATAAAAATATAAAAAAATCATATTTTTCTTCATTTCATTTTTATTATACGAGTAACTTTTCAGGACCTCAAAATTCGCAATTTTGTCTCGAATAAAAGAGAAACAACATTTATTAAACTTTAATTTGATACCATTTATAACACCTTTTCGTATGTGGGTATGTATATAATAGCCGTTAACCAAATGAAGTGCCATGGTGCGGTTCATTTTCTGACTAGTGTTAACTCACAGCTTTCGTACTAAATATACTTAAAGAACATAAAAGATCTTTCAACATTGTGTTTTGTCTATAACAGTAATTACCCTTAAACTACAGGCGTAACTTGGATGAGGCGGAGCAATTGCCCCCATAAGTTCCAGCGTTTTCAATGATTACAATATTAATAATGAAAGACGAACGAAGTAATCTATATCATTCCCCCTTTCCCCTTAATAAGTATTCAGCGTGTCAATTTTTTTAGGTGATCACAAATCAATTAAAATGAAAATAATGATTTCCAATGCAAGATTTCAAGAGTTGTTTAATGATAGCATAATAGGGCCCATTTAAGAAGAGCACAAATATAAGTACAATTGTATCACTGTTTCTTTATAAGAGCAATCCATATTTATAACTGTCATGAATACCTGATCAATCTTTTACAAAACATCATTTACAACACAAATTAATAGTTATGAAGAAATAAAGAACCCAAAAAATAAATGAAGAAAGTATTTAAAACAGCTCATTCGCAATCTCCTCCACAGTAACAAAGCGGTGTACAGGTTAATGAAGACGACCTGCTTTTGCATCGATTCTCGGAGCATGTCTTACAACCTATTTTAACTAACTACAAACGGCTCTCTCCCGCAATGGAGATCGTGGTCCACTGTTGGGTTATCTTGTCTTCATTTTCCTTCCAACTCCACGAAGTTGGTTGGGGAAGGTCCTGGAGGGGTTTTAAACATTGAGACCAAATCATGGACTGATAAGATGCTCTGCGAACATGCTGAATCAGTGCGTCTTGTGTAGATGGTATTGAGTCAATCGTTCGACTTTTCTTAATAAATAAAAACTTCCTTGCTGCATTCACGGTATCTAGATCGGATGACTTATCGTATAATAGCACAACGTACTTCTCTAATGAAGGAATCGCCTCGTCTATCTTCCCGTCAGCCAATGCAAGAAAAGTTCCACTCACTTCTGGTACCGCGTTCCAAACTTCCCATGCTGTTTTCTTACCTCTTCCGTAAAAAGATGAGGTGGTATCACATCCTGTAAAAGCGTGGAACATCGAAAGTAAAACCGCTTTTGATGGTCCCAATGACTGAGATATTTATCTTACGTTTATGTACCAGAAATAAAGAAACAACACTTGCTTCAATCGTTTACAATGTTTAAGTCAGAAGAGCGTACAGAGGAAAAGGATATTTCATGAAGGTGTAAGAGTGCATTTAAACAAACAAATTCTCACGCTTAGGGAAGTGATAACTCACCAAGAGCAACAGCTTGCATGGGTCTACTTATAGATATAACAATCTTTTTTCGGGAGGACCAGCGATTATGTGTGGGGAGCCTATATTATTAGCAGTTTTGGTACTCAATACCTGTTCTTTATTATACAGTAGATAAGAAGTTATTCCTGTGAATGTTGTGAAATGGATATACCGACAGCCAATGTCCATCCCAATGCCAACGGGATCACGTTTGATACGTTACATACTTCGCAAAACATCCTTTACAATATCAAAAATGAAATTTCGTACTTATCGAAAGTTTTGTCCAACTCCAAAGGCAAATGAACACCTCCTCCAGTTCCAGATTTTCAAAAACGCTGATCGCCAAAACCACCACATCTGTGTCCACAGTACGGATGAGGATGTGAAGCATCATCCGCGTGTCCGCTTCCTCGTGGTTGCACGGGCTTAAACAATTCATGTCAGATCTAGTAGCCGTAGTCAGTGCTCCTTTCGTGGTA
>JAGDQP010031349.1:0-21991 GCA_022664845.1 Lepisma saccharinum
CCGTGTGGAACCATTTGCATAAGGCTGGATACAAAAAGAAGCTTGATGTATGGGTGCCACACGAGTTAACGCAAAAAACCTCTTGGACCGAATTTCCATCTGCGAATCGCTGCTGAATCGCAACAAAAGCGACCTATTTCTGAAGCGGTTGGTGACTGGTGATGAAAAGTGAATCACTTACGACAACGTCACGCGAAAACGGTCGTGGTCGAAGCGCGGTGCGCCGGCGCAAACGGTGCCCAAGCCAGGATTGACGGCCAGGAAGGTTTTGCTGTGTGTTTGGTGGGATTGGCAGGGAATTATCTACTATGAGCTGCTCCCCTACGGCCAAACCCTTAACTCGGAACTATACTGTCAACAATTGGACCGTCTGAAGGCAGCAATCGCCCAGAAGCGGCCAGCTTTGGCCAATAGGAGAGGCATTGTGTTCCACCAGGACAACGCCAGGCCACACACATCGATAGTGACTCGCCAGAAGCTCCGGGAGCTTGGTTGGGAGGTTCTTATGCATCCACCTTATAGTCCGGACCTGGCACCGAGTGATTACCATCTGTTCCTGTCCATGGCGAACACGTTTGCTGGTGAAAAATTGCGTCAAGAGAAGCTTTTGAACATCGACTGTCTCAATTTTTTGCCAATAGGGACAAGGGCTTCTATGAGAGAGGCATCATGATATTACCTTCCAAATGGCAACACGTTATCGAACAAAACGGCGCATATGTGACCTAAATCGGATCATTCTAACTATGGTAAGTCAAGCCTTCAATGTCATGCAAAAATAATGGATTACTTTTTACTACACCAGATATAATAAATATAATTATATAATTATATTATTTCTTACGCATTTATTTCTCTAAAAAAAAATTTGTGGCTCGATTCAATTTCGTTCTTATGTCGTTTGCTGTTACAAGTTTGTTATAGCGGTCTAGTTAACTAGGGGGTGTGGCCTGTGAGCGAAGGTCTGTGATTGGTTAAAATTTGTTTAGTTTTGGAAAGTGAACGAATTGTGGGACGTGATTGGCGGATGATGTAGAAAGAATTTCTTGGCTTTCTGGTGCTTGTTATTAACTGATAGTGTTGATTAGTGTGTCGTCTGAGGAGGATGTTATTGGAACATTGAAACTGTAACATTTGCTGTGTCTTTTTACAATAAAGTGTATAGCCTTGTCAGCTTGTTTTAATTAAGTATGGATACAAGGCCTCAATATCATTATATCCATGAGTCAGTAATAACATTTATTAACATAACGATATAGGTAGTCTTTGTCACAGTGGAATTGGTTTACGTACACTTTTCCTGTATCTGCTTTATCTGATAAGAAGCTCAGAAACTTTTATGATACACTGATTTTAGGTATGATGTCTGTAGTCTAGTCTTGATACATAATTCTGCACCAGGATCCTTGCAACTACTAATCACACAATTCTGCACAGTAGGGAAGAATTGTATCTTTCAACCACGCATAAACTCCCTGAGATAAATATACGAAAATAAATATCGTAACAAGACATTTTAAAGACTTTTCTTGAAAGTACAAATATTTAGTCACGTAATTGTGCGCCTGCCTATATCAAATTTTCCATTTATTTGTACTGAGTTCGTAGAAACTTATATGTTGACACTCACTACAAGTAATTAGAGAACTACTTCATTTGTTTAAATGTAAGTTCACAATGAACTATAATTGGCGTAGTCTTCTGGCTAAAACTAGCCTAAACTTTCCATCTAATTGATTAATTAACAAAACAATTTATTGCACTGGAACTGTTCTAGAACTCGTATCGAATTATTAAATATTTTGTTAGCCAATCACATTTGGCAGAATCATAGGATATTTATCCTATATAAATAAATCATATTGACTCCTGTGCATAAGTGGCAAAGATATTTATTCTATATAGATAAATTATATCGACTCCTGTGCAGAAGTGGCAACATTGGATGAAAATTTATGTTCAAATGAGATACTTTTTCAAGCTAGATTTGTACACAGATCTCGATCTAAAATGTGCGCAAACTCGTTACACCGATAAAATTGATTCAATGTGTATTTTATAAATAAATCTAACTGCAGCTAATTAACTTACGAAATTGACGTTTATCCTTTATCATATATTTACAACGATACCAGTAAATATTTGTGTAGAATTCGAAGACCTGAAAGCTCGAATAGTGACTTTCTTATCTCCGAAACGTGATTACTATTTCATACCCTTCAAAGATTACCTATAAATGAACTAATAGTGAGGACGTTTGTAATAACGTTACTCGAAATGTACGTAGGTGTACATACAGGCTTTCAAGTCTAGTGTTTGCTTTTGCAAATACCTGTGAAAATTAAACCTGAATTCGTAATCATTATATATTTAACAGTTGTTATATCTGGGAAGTCAGAAAGTAAGTTTGTGCATTGAATGTACAATACAATTTCTGAACATACACATTGAGCCTAACTCTTTCAATACGAATGGTAGAAATCTTTCAGAAAAGACTATATTTCCAACTCTAGAATTACTGGTGATTTCTGTTTCAGTTTTTATTATTATTTTATCAGAGACAGCTTTGATCAAGGAAGTAGTGTAAAGATTTTAGGCCGCTACCTAGAAATAGGCTGTGGAGAAGTCGAGTGGGCTTGAACTCTGCTCGAGCCGGAAATTCTGACTTATTTTTTAAAGGGTTCGAGATGACATTAAAATACCGTCTGCTTCAAAGCAAAGGTGACGCTACCTCATACGTACTTAACAGTGAGAAATATTAATACAGCAAATGTGTTCCGGGTAATCAGGCAGCTTGGTAGTGTGATTGCAACTCTTCACGTGAAATCAGGTTTGAAATTTTCCATTTCAGGCGTCGCCGCTCAAAAATGTTTGTAGTTTGAAGCTTTTCAAATAAGGTATTCTCAAACTATACTGTCATGATGTTATCACTTGGAAAACAGTGCATATAGAAGTATAATATAATTAGAGATTTCGATAATATTAACTTTGAATTTAATTCCTATAGTAGGAAATACAAGGTATGTGCTTCGATGTAAATAGGGATTCACTTGGCAAGTGAAGTCATGTGGGTGGTAACGTTGATAAGGATTTTTCCCTTTTCCATGAAAGCGTAACATTCTTTATTACAAAATTAGTTTGCATTCAACTTATATTAATGAGTGATAATGGATTTGATGTTTATAGTGTATTGCAGACTGCGCGTAGAATAACAGACTTTTTCTTTTTAAATAATCTTGACTCCAGTTTCTAAAAATTCAGGGAAATCTGATGTAGTGAGAGTGGAAGAGTCAAACAGCCGTACAATATTGCTTCTTACGTCTTATTTCTTCTATCCTAAAGGACATAAATATTTATCTTTTTAATTCTTATTTTTTCTGATTTCCCAGATTTAATTTTCCCCAGTGAGTTTTGGTAGGCTATATACAGAGCGCGACTCCGTCGTCCTGGCTGCAAATTCTGATGCTATACTTCAAAATATATATATATTGAAGTGTGTGTGTGCTGTGTGTGAGAGAGAGACCGAGACCGGCTCGGAAGAAACAAGTCTTATGCCTAAAATGCAATACGCGAGAAAAACGCGTTTAAAGTTTGGCAACATTGTACCGTTCGTTGAGGAATGTTTACGATGTTTCTTGCTGTACTCAGTTATAGGCTGCAGTGTTACCATCATATCATGTACACGTGCTGTTAGTGGTCAGAGAGAGGTGCGCTAGTAGAATGTGTGTGCAACGAATACGTTTCGATTGATATGTGAGTGTTACTGACTGCGTGTAGGCATCGAGGTGACAATTTCCGTGTGCAGTCGCGTATTTTGTTTCGAAGTAAAAAGTTTGCGGTAACAGTGTTTCCTTTGTGTAGGCCTATAATAACCTCGAAACTCTTACATGTTGCTCTAATAGTGCATGCGGTTCGATGGATGATTTCGACGACATCGATCGAATTTTATTCTCGAGTGAGCCGACAGACGATTCGCCGCCGAGTAACTCTTCGGACTCTGAAACGGACAATGATGACGAGGAGTCGTCTACAACAGCTATGTCGAATAGGCCTAGTACAAGTACGGGTACGTACACGCAAGTGAATGACTTGTTGCTTGAAAAATTTATTGAAGATGCGGATGAAGAGAATAGACGAGTTATGCAGCAACGTGCTGTACAGCTCAGTGTAATCAGAAACTTCCTCTACGTTGGCCATTGGCAGAAATCAGAACAATATTTATTGATTAAAGGCCACCTGGACTGTCTTCGTCAACATCCGAAATTAACTGAAATCTACGTCACAAAGATCAAGACAAGACGCTAAACGAGCTGCTGCACGAGAAACTAGTCAACAACTTAATCAGTACTTCTTTCGCCAGATACCGATTTGCCGGAAAATACATGACCTAGGGAAGGAACGTTATAAAAATATTATCAAAGATTTTGATGCAAACGGACTTTCACCTCGTGAGTACAAATTAACTGGGCGAATGCACACTCGGATGACAAGACTGTACTCACAACCTGATGCGGAGACTATTATCACCTTCATTCACGCCTTTGCTGAGAAGTATTTAATAGCTCTACCTGGCAGGTTGCCTAAGTTAAAAAATATATAGGATAATGAAACTCTCTTCTTCTTACACAAAAATTGCAGTGTACAGGAAGTATGTGGAGGCCTGCGAACAGAAAGAGATAACGCCTATGCATCTGATAGGGTTTTTGGGGTCGTCAGAACTTCGGGTCGTCGATAGGTGGGGGTGGGCGTCGGAACTTCTTATGCGTATGAACTTTGTAACACGTAGTAGGCCTAAACATCACACTTTTGCGTATCAACAGGTTAGCATCAAGTAGCTCTCCAGTCGGATCAACTGCAGAATTTTGATTGCAACAAACGACAGGTGACAGAAGAGTTTGAAGGCTTAGAAACCGTCAAAACTGGAAAATCGATTTTTTTTAGGCATAAGACTTGTTAATTCCGAGCCGGTCATATATATATATATATATATATATATATATATATAAAAGATAAGATAAAATGAATTGTATGGGCGGTAACAGCACTATGGCTTACGCCCGTCCCGATACGGGGGAAGCCCCTTATCTTCGTCACGTCTAAAAATAGCTGTTAAGATATATATATAATGTACAGTATTCTCTATAAAGAATTAATGTAACTACATACATTACTCCCCGTTAACTAGAACTATTTCATTTCTTTTATTTCCAGAATTTAAACCAGCTTTGTACAAATGTGGAAACAAGTGAATTATTGAGCAAAATTCAGAGACAAGTTGATGTGCTTCAGCAATCTACAGAAAGAGTATCCAGTTCAGCAGAGGCAAGTAGCAATTCTCAGCTACATAGTGGTCGCTTTAGAATATGTAAACTCATTGCTCTTTTTTGACGTACAAAGTTTTCTTCACATTTTCCTTCCTTTTTTAAATTCTGCTTTGTAGTTTAAGAGTATTATTTAATTGACTTATCTGTAGAACAAAGATATATCTGAGATAAACTTATTTGGTTGATTTTCTAATTAACCGTTAATTAACTATCTGTTTATTTGATGTAAAATTACTGTACGAAATATTATAGAAGCTGAATAACAAATAATTAAACTTGTATTGACATAGCTATTTGAGTCACTTAAAACCAATGTCTGTATAATTAATAGAAATTTTCATTTGGATTTATATAAAAAGCTCATTTGCGTAATACTTCAATTTTAAAATTAGCATTAAAATTAGATCCCATACAAAATTGTCCTTGATAGTTAATGGAACCTCTTGCTGTGAATCACAGCACGAATGCAATGAACTCTACGAATGTTTGAATGTAGTTGACATAATCCGCTCCGCTGTAAACTGTTCACGAAAAAAGTAGTCACACAGATTTTTAAATTAAATTCAAATCTGGGGACTCTGATGGCCAGGAAAGATGTGATACTTGGTCTGCATGCTCGTCGTACCAGTTAGAAACACGTTTGGCTGGATGCACTTGGGTCTTCAAAAAATGGGTGAGTCCAGAGTTCAATTATCAGTGGCACAAAAGGCAGCACCTGTTCGTCGAGAAGCCAAATGCAGCCCTGGTGGTTCAAGTGCACAGTGACTTCCACCGAAGGGCCCATTGCGGCGTAGGTGAAGCACCCCTAACTTGGACCACACCTGTACACAGTCTTCATTAAAGACTTCATACAGTCGTTGGTGCACTCTGTCATAAGTAAAGGCAGAAACAGAACTCATCATACCAAGTGACCCATTTCTAGTCCTCTACTGTCCAGTTCTTGTGGAGTTATACCCACTATAGTAATTTAGTTTGTTTCTTCGGACGCTAGCGTTGACCTCTTTCTAGGTACTCTACGCCAGATGTTCGTGTTATGTAGTTTCAATTGGAGTGTAGGCTGCAATTGAGGCATGTGAAATGGCATTAATCATTTGGAGCAATCGTTACTTTGTGGCGAAATGATTGGTGGACACTGTACGTGATACTGGCCGTAAGTCCATTGGTCTGCGTACTTTTCTTCACCACAGTTCTAACACCACTGTGATGTCGACCGTGTTTGCTTGCACTTCCTAAATATCTATTTCTCTGTACTTGAGAAACACACTAGCGAATTCCGCCACTTCCTCAACATTATGTACTTTTGACCCCGCCTAAATACAGTGATCCGTTTTTCTCCACACCCCCTGACAATTATTTTTTTTCGATTAATGCGGCACGAATTATGTCTGCCACAATGACTATGGGTCACGTACCTACCGATACGCGTTCCATGGAGTGCCACGCAAAGTGCCAGTTGAGGGTCAATACATAACAAGTACCTGTTTTTTGAAAAGTCTAATGTATTATCTGCTGTGCTTATTTTAAGTATTAAGTTAATAAACGCTGAAAACCAGAAATGAAGCATGATACATATTTGTGACTGGTTATTTATCATACTCGTACGACTGTAGTTTTCCACAGTTTATTGAAACACGTCAATATTAACAACATTTTGTATCTCTTAAGTTTACTGTATTTCTTTCATAGATGTTCGGAGCTGTTCAACAGGAAAACAGAGTTTCTAGGGCAATAGAAATTATGCTGCTTCATGTAGAAAACTTGAAAAGGTTATATGAAAAGGAACATCGTGAACTTGAAGATGCACGGTAAGTTGAAGTCTGCAATGAAAGCAAATGCAAAAATAATTGCGCTAGGCAAGTGTGATATATCATCATTCTGAAAGAAGCTAATTTGAAATACCAGGCTGAGGGGACATATTATGGTAGATATGAAGAGGTTGCGACTTTGTGATTGAAAAACCTAGGCCATTGATATGCAGTAGATGTATGAGATTTTACCTTTCCTCAATAGTTGATACTTAGAGTGGTGGGATATTAACATCGCTGGGAATAGAATGAACCCATACTGGGAATACGATGAGAATATGATGCATGCTATCGGGGAACCCAGATGTATGACATCCTGACTCTTGCCTGACTTCCCTGACTCTTTCTCAAACGTCCCATCAGTCTGGGACACAAATGAACGTAAAAGACGGTCCTCTATATGTCTGAGAATTCATACCCTCCTTCTCTGGAAATTGCATAAATCGAATACTGGATCTGGATATAACTAATGCTATCTGGTCTGAGTCCTGGTCAGTATTCTCTTGGTACTGCTCCAATTCCTGTATCAAATGAGTTTTGTGAGGAAGATTCAGTTATTTCAGATCGGCTATTCTTAAAGCGCATTCTGCTTTTCCAGCCTAATTGCTTGTAAAGTATGTTCGCCAGTTATTAAAGCTAAAACGTTCATCGTCTTCGAGATGCAGTCCTAACATATATCGGACAAGATTGGACGGCATCTCTTATTGTTGAGTTATCGGCTATAAACCAGACTAATTGAGCTCTCAGGATGAAGGAGCGTGAAACGTTATCTCACGGGGGAATATTTATTATCTGTGTGATTGTTTCCATGCCATAGAGCGGGCTTACATATATTGCACTGCAGGAAGTTATACTCTATATCAATGCAACACTATTGGTTCTTTCTCTACAGAGCAAAAACATCTTACCATTCTGTGGGGCTAAGTACTAAATGTCAGTTTCGTAGCGTAAGTTTAACAAGATGTTCAATTCCACCAATTTATTCGTGATAAATAAGCGCATGAAAAGAAAGTAATTAGGTATATATACATGCGGGCAAAACAGAGAAATAAAAATCTGTAATAGACCAACTTATATTCAAAATAATTCGTTGTCTGATTTGAAGAGGTGAGAGAAAGAAAGGAAAGAGGAATAATCTCGAAATTCTCATGTGGGACTTGACGCTAAAACCTATTCCTCTAACTGAATTTGTTCAAAAAATCTTTATTTCTTAATAAAAAATAAATACAATCTGGAGAAAGTTAACTCTATTTAAATTTATTATTTTATTTGCTTTTCCTCCCTTTCAGTTCGCTAATCGATTTTGTAAAAGATTGTTTATCAGTTATGTATAATATTTCGTAATCTGAAACTTGTGTTCGACTGTTATAGAATGTACGAGGAAGCAAGATCTTTATCTTAAATTAAAACACGATAATAGAAACAACTTAGACGTTTTAATAGTGCTTTTAATACATTTAATTGTTGGTTCAACTTCCACATTCTCAAGATTATAAAGAATTATCCGCCTTTGAATTGTGAATATCTAAATGAAGGCGTAAAAAATCATTAAAAATATGTACGAAATAATTGTTTTAAAATAATTTGTATGTATATTTATTTATATGTTTATAATTAATCCAAATTTCATATCTGTTTCTTATTTATTGAATTCTGTTATTTGTCCTTTCACCTTATCTAATTTTTAAAAGCAGTCGCGTGAGAAAAAATGCCCAAGTCTCCTACTACAGTCTGAGATTCGGTCCTTATCTCTGAAATTTGAAATAAATTACAATTTAAGACTTAGATTTTTCATCCAGTTATTTAGCTGACATGTTATATTTTCTGCTATAACGTAGATTGGTAGGTATTAATTTTATATATCTTCAAAATATTTAAGGACAACAAGATTTGGAATTCCACTTCACTAAGCGCATTGTCATAAGCCTTCGTTCGTCCTCTCATTGGAATAGGAGTAGAAGCAATGTTACTTGTTTCATCATCATTTTATTTTAATGAATTTTCAAATCCTGTATTCCTCCATTTGTTTAATTATCAGAAGATTGGTTTATTTAAAATTCGATAATTTGCTAGTACTCGGGCCTATCTACAGAATTGAAATTTATATGTTAGATAACCGTTCTTTGTAACTGCATAACACTGACAATATAAAATAGACTCTTCCATTTTGATAGTCCTGTCACTTTCGGACAATCCAACATTCTGTCATTTGCAGTTACGATTTGTTCAATATTCATGCATTAAAGAATATAAAAGAAGCTATACACGTTTGGATTACATTAAATTTGCTCTAAGATTTGAGATTTTGCATTGAAACGATAATCTTTATCTGCAAATCCTCACGAGAGCGTGTTACAAATTTGGTGTATTATGCTTTGTGCAGCAAAAGCTAGTTAAATCATTTCTTCCCATTTACTTTATGATACACGAAAACATATAAAATTAGGACTATAATTATAATTGTAAAGTTTATTTACTTTCTTGTGCAAGTGATCATTAATTCTGCTGACGGTGCAGATTCTATTGTACGTTCAACAGAACATATTTTATAGAATCTTTTAACAAGATATCCTTTTTTGTGTGTGTACATTATTTGTTTTGCTATAAAGGTTTGTTGATGTACTGTCTTAATCATATCACTTTAATCGATGTGTTAAGTAACTGCGATAAATAGTAATTCATAATGTCTGAATAATAATGGGATCTATATGTAGGCTTGCCAGATTTCTAAAATGCTCAACAGGGACATCGAGGAGTCCGGGGTGCCCCCCGGGAATTTTTTTAAAAATAGGAGCATTTTGGTTAGTTTTAGGGACTTTGAGTAGTTTTTACTTAAAATTTTAAAAGGCATAAGATTATATTTATTAATTTATACAAACCGGGGTATCTAAATTTATAATAATATATAAACATTTTATATTTTTACACGTTCTGATAAGTAAAAAAAAAAAACACTTTCAAAGAGGTCGGATATAGTTTTAACTTATATTTTTTCATTGGCTAGAACCTTTTTAGCACTTCTTTTTTTGTTTTTAATCTTATTGTAAAACTCTTCACAGCTCAGTCCAATGTTAATTTTACAAGTCATCAAACCCTTTACCGTTTATTCCTCCATTAGTCCCCGATCATCAGTCCATGTATTGTTCATTAAAGAGAAGACTCTTTCAACAGGTGCTGATGTCCCCGGTAAGCAAAACACGTATTCAACCATCTTCAATAAGTTGCTTGCTGTGATGTGGTTCTCTTTAAAATGACCAAATAACCTCAGCCATTTCTCTTCGCTTGAAATACGCTGATCATTGGAGGCCTCTTCCTGCTTCCAATTTTCCAAATTGGATTGCAAACTCTCTTTGGCAAGAACAACTTCATCAAATAACTCATCAACCTTTATCTTTACCTCGCCAAGCTCAGGAAGGCTGCCGTTTATAAGTTCAGAGGAACTTTCATATTTTCCCCATGAAACCATGTTTGTTGTGGTCAGATTGACCCAGGAAAACTGTTCAGCGTTTCCAAAACTATTCTCTCAGAGGTTCAAGTATGCGATGCATCTTTCATAAAATCCATCAAATTCTTCTTTCACTTTAATGTGATCTTGCTCATCCAGAATCTTGTAAATGTTTCTTGCCCCCATAGGGATGAAGTTTGAGGCCTTTTTTTCTGTAAGATTTCTTTTTAGAGTTTTATGAGCTCCAGCAACATCGGAAGTTGTGGCGTGTTCTTTTTCCATTCCCAGGATGGTCTTGTTGAACAATGTAAGTTGTCCGTGGACAAATCACAAATAGAGCTCACCTTTTTGATCAGTAAATAAGGTTTTTATTATTAATGGGTACATTTCTTGAGTTAAGAGAAACGCTTTCAACCGTTCAAAAATCTGCAAAATTTGTTCTATCATTGAAAGAAACCTGGTGTTCCCGTGTTCAAGGAGTTTTCGGTACTGTATCTCAGCAAATTCACAAAACTCTTTCAGCTTGGTTACACGCACAGTGTATATGTGGAAGTGTTGATAAATCTTCTCTACTAAGGCCTCGATGTCGATTGGTAGACTATCCACTCCAGTTTGCACCAGTTGTGCACAATATGTGCTCCACAGCCTATTCCAATGATTTCCCGTCCCAGGCTATTCTTGAGTCGATTGAAAACATTGCTTTTCCCCTCTCTTTTCACACCAGCAAAGTTGGTGTTGCAGTTATCTCCACAGAAATCAACCACCTTTTTTATCCAAACTGTTTTCCATCAAAACAGACAATAAATGATCTGTAAGAATTTCAGATGTTTCACCCGGCAATGACTTGAAATCCAAAAGTTTTACTTGCACACCTGAATTAGGATTCAAGTAGCGCACAGTAATTGACACAAGTTTTATCTCCTTTCTGTTTGATGCATCCATACGTACAGACACGAAGTTGGATTTTTCAAGTCTTCTTTAAGCTCTTCCTGAGCTCTATGGTTTGCTGTGTGATAAGCGAATGTTGCCTCTTTCGCTGCTAAGTCTAAGTTCTTGTCATCATAACTAGCAGTCTTAAAACAGTTTGTCAATTTTGATGAGCTAGCAGTACATGCTAAACTGCTTTTGTGTTTATTAGACTGCAAATGATCTTTTATATCGGATCGACCATCATGGGCGACCGAAAACACAGAATTTCAATGTGAACACTTCATTCTATCATCTTGATTACCAGTACATACCTTTTTTTAAAAAAGGAAATGCATTTTGTAAATCCTCGTTAAATGTACACGATCGTTTTGGCATTTTAGTAACTTAAAAATGACAGAGCACACACTAGTAAGAATTGAAAACCTAATAATAAAAAGCACTTTTAAACTCACAGATGCCCACAGTGAATGACAGCTAGCAGAAGCAACAGGCAGCGGAACTGAGCTAGCGCATGGGCGAGTCGATCGCACGACTGAGGGGTGTAACCTTAGCGGAGAGTCGAGTTAGCATGTCTGCATGCAATGGGCGAGTCGATCGCACCACTGATCTAGTTTTCAGTGTACTACCTATTATTGCCCGATTCTCAGCAAATAGCCAGTTATACACGGTAGAAATGTCGTACACTGTAATATAATCCCAATTTTATTTGTTTTAACTTCCTTTACAGCCTTACAATGACTAATTTGTGTTTTTGTTTTAGTAAGTACTTGACAAATTTCAATTTTTTCCGGGACGTGAAGTAAACCGGTTGGGATACCGGGATCTTAACCGAAAACCGGGACTGTCTCGGCCAAACCGGGACGTCTGGCAAGCCTATCTATATGTACTGTTTGTTATCTTGCAGGAAATTTTTACTCGACAATAACCTTATTCAAGAGGAGTCTGTTGAACATAGTGACGATTCACAATTAAGAACTTCACGATATCGATCTCTTCAGTCGTTAGTGGGAACTTCAAAAATGGTAAGGATATAATCTTTTATTGCAGTATAATTATGCTTGTGAATCTGTATACTCGTAATACTTTTCAAACTTTGCAAATCCACAGACCACCAAATAAACAATTTGCATACACTTCGACCACCAAATAGACAGTTCACATACGTGCAGATCACCAAATACAGTTTACATACACATGAGCACCAAATTGTCAATTTGTATACACAACGGCCTTCAAGTGGACATGGTCTGGATAGACGAGGACTACTAATGAACTATAGTGTCCCTTCGCACATAAAGCATAAGGAAATTGTACTCTATGTAATTAAATTAAATTAATTTCATTTCATAACACACGTAATACATATTTATGTTATAAAAGCATACAAGATGTATGATTTATATCACAACGTTTCGCCTATAATCTTTAAGGTTTTCTAATGTAGATCTAATATTTATTCCATTTATTCAAGTAAATACTGGAATAAATCAAGCAAAAGTTCGATATCCACTTGAAAATGTCTAAAGATTACAGGCGAAACGTTGTGATATAAATCATACGTCTTGTATATTTTTGTGATGTTTTATTACGACATAAATATATTTTATTATGTTTATGAATTCTAAATAGTTTAAATACAGTAACAAATATTGTTATCAAAGTGTGAAGTGAAAGTATACAGTGTACCAAATATTCCAGGTAGATTGACGACACAGGACATCATATCTATAATTCTGACGATTCCGACTCCACTACTTTTGTATAGGCCCACTCTTTTTATCAATGAACTTCCAGTTCACTTAATGAGCTTTGATGGAATCCACTTTAAGAAACACTGCTTTATATAATATCAGTGAAATGCAGTGTAGAGTTAATTGGAACTTATTATCTGCATTTACGGAATTCTCTACTGAGGCAACCCAGATCAAAACATTCATTGTAGTGTGCGTTATCTTCTTTGAAGTGACTTAAAATATCAGTATCTTTTCAGAAAGTAGGCTAGGAACATATGGTTGAATACGATAGTTGAATAAAATGTAATAGGTGTGTCATTTTTATTATATGGTAGACAGCTAATACGAAAAATATCGAAATTGGCTGTTTAGTTTCTTCTTGAGGAATCTGTATTTTAAACAAATGCAGGCATAAGAGATGATAACTACATTTATTGAGAGCAAAGATACTTATAATATTGCAATTTATGTATAGTTACAATTTAATAAACGGATTAAATATTTGGATTTGTGAATTGTCTGCACTAAAAAGTACTACCGTACTAATTTCTTAAAAAGTAAAAATTATTTTCGTTCTAAATCCTATTACAGAGCTATTATAGATTAATGTTTCATGTTAGGTGATCAGCGAAGTACCTCATGAGATTGTACTGGGAATACACTACCATTTTCTTTATTTCTTATGCTTTCCGTATTTTTCTTGGTTTTCGTGATTTTTTGTTCATTATTGGGAATTAGCCTTTCAGTATTTGTTTTTCTACCATGAAATGTAGTTTTCAATTAACGTTAAGCTATAAAAGACTGCAATAACATTTTTTTTACATTACAGATAATAAGTATGGCGGCAATAAACATCTTGTTCAAAGACAAATTCTTATAATTTAGTTTGTTTTTTAGTTCTATTTATTTATTTTTGTTTGCTGATTCTTTCAATTGATGATTATAATTTTAATGTTCCTTAATAGTCTGGTTCCGGCTCGAAGCGCAGAGCTAGTATAGCTGTCGTTCCCAGATCTCCCGGAGGATCAGATGTCTATAAATCGGCTTTTAGTTCACCACTTTTGGTAAGGCGATATGATACTTGCAGCTAACAGCTAATAAATGACGATAACACTTACAAACTGTAGAAACTTAAGTTAATAAGTATAAAGGTGTTTGTTTTATTGTACTTTATTATTATTCAGAAATTGACATTCATAGATCATACTACTTGCAGTTAGTAACCAATGAAATGTCGCACTTTGCTAATAAAGAACTTGTTTTATAAAAACTTGGTTCGAAAATATTCAATTTACCCTGGCAAGATGCTGCAGTATGGTGAACACTTTGTTACACTTTCGAGAATATGGCTCATTTAAACACTTGGAGTAAAGAAAGCTGCAATTCTTTGTAAAATGATGTTCTTGGTGAAGAAAAATGAAGTGCTAAAATCAATTAATATAGTTTTTTGCGGTAGCAGTAGCATTTATGAATGTCAGTTTTGTTAACAGTATGTCTAAATTGAAATAACTTGCGTTAGTGAACACATCCATATCTGATAGCAATTTTATATATTTATGCAGTCTGTCAGGAAGCATCCTGCAGCTGGTGATCGAAGTTAAGGTAAGATGTTATTTCCATATTGTGCCAGCAATAATAACAGCAATATCGAGTAATTACAGTACTAATTAGAAATATCATTAAAGTTGGTGTGATGCTGTCCTTTATATCTCTATATTGTACACATAATGTGTAGATACATGCTGTTCTCATTATTGAAATATAGATTAAATGTTCATTGAGGTTAATTGTAATTACTTGTAAATTAGTTACATATTTTTCTAGTTGTTGGTTTTTAACTCCTCTGAAGTAGCTTTAGATTGTTAATGCATATAATACAGTCAGTAGTTTTACTTCGGCTACATTTTACAGAATTTTTGTTTGTATTATTACTGTATTTAAAGAATCCCAATATACTTCTGACACGAGTTATGCAAAAACTAAAATTTCTTAATAATAGAACAATGATTATTATTTCCAAATAATAATCAAATGGAAGAAGTAATAGAAATAATATACATTTAGTTATTTATTGATGTTTTCCAATTTAACAATTTATATTATAGTCAAGAAAAATTTATGAATAAAATGAAATTGATATTACCTCGACTCAACTAAAATTTTTAAGATAATTTCATTATGTCGATGATATTCTATTCAATTACCGAAGAAATAACGAATTAGAATGTTTATTTCAAAGATTACATATTTAACTTCTGTTATTTTTCTTCCTCAGACTATTCGTATACATGTATAAGGCATTATTGTTCGTTGCATAATAACAAAAGATTGATTATTCCAACTACGGATGTCCGCTCACATTATACACTTCAAACAAACAACTTGTAGAGTGTCCCTCAGAAACACGCAGATCTTCACAAAACTGAACATATAAATTGTATTAGCTGTTTTAACAAGTTACCTGCGAATATAAAATATACCTCAAACGTGAATAGATTTAAGAATAAACTTTGTTAACATCGTTAAAGAAATGTTATCACCGTGTAAAAAGTATCTGGTGTAGTAAAAATTAATCCATTATTTTTGCATGACATTGAAGGCTTGACTTACCACAGTTAGAATGATCCGATTTAGGTCACATATGCGCCGTTTTGTTCGATAACGTGTTGCCATTTGGAAGGTAATATCATGATGCCTCTCTCATAGAAGCCCTTGTCCCTATTGGCAAAAAATTGAGACAGTCGATTTTCACAAGCCTCTCTTGAAGCGAATTTTTCACCAGCAAACGTGTTTGCTGTTGACAGGAACAGATGGTAATCACTCGGTGCCAGGTCCGGACTATAAGGTGGTTGTGTATGCACCTCCCAACCAAGCTCCCGGAGCTTCTGGCGAGTCACTATCGATGTGTGTGGCCTGGCGTTGTCCTGGTGGAACACAATGCCTCTCCTATTGGCCAAAGCTGGGCGCTTCTGGGCGATTGCTGCCTCCAGACGGTCCAATTGTTGACAGTATAGTTCCGAGTTAAGAGTTTGGCCGTAGGGGAGCAGCTCATAGTAGATAATTCCCTGCCAATCCCACCAAACACACAGCAAAACCTTCCTGGCCGTCAATCCTGGCTTGGGCACCGTTTGCGCCGACGCACCGCGCTTCGACCACGACCGTTTTCGCGTGACGTTGTCGTAGGTGATCCACTTTTCATCACCAGTCACCAACCGCTTCAGAAATGGGTCGCTTTTGTTGCGATTCAGCAGCGATTCGCAGATGGAAATTCGGTTCATGAGGGTTTTTTTGCGTTAACTCCTGTGGCACCCATACATGAAGCTTCGTTGTGTATCCAGCCTTATGCAAATGGTTCCACACGGTTTTTTGTGTAATGTTTAGCTCTTGGGCAATCGAAACAGTGCTTACATGACGGTCGGACGCGACAATGTCCATGATTTTATCGACATTTTCGACACTTGGCCTTCCAGTGCGTGGTACATCTTTGACGTCAAAATTACCGGCACGGAATCGACGAAACCAAAATTGCGCGTGATTGGCTGTTACAGTATCAGGACCATAAACACTATTCACATTTGCAGCCGCCTGGCTTGCGTTTTCGCCTTTATCGAAGAAAAACTGTAAAATATAGCGTATTTTCTCTTTGCTAGTGTCCATTTTGACGCGCGCTCACACAACATTGAGTCAACTCATCACAACTATCTGAACAGTGTTTGTAGTACGCAATCTCATCGTTTGAACGCCATCTCGTTGAACCTGATCGGACTTATACAAAGCGAGCTACAGATCACTGAAGCCATCTATTGGCAAAATAATGGATTACTTTTTACTACACCAGATATTTCGAATCATCTACATTAATATTATTTACTTTGAATGAAGCCTGTTATGTTTGCAGACGGCACTGTTCTCACCATGGTAAGTTTATGTAGAAGAAATAAATAATATCCTGCTGGACTAGTCACTTTCCAATTGGCATTGACTACGACTTTTGTGCAAATATAACCGCAGCTGTATAATACGTGACTTCTGTATGTACGCGTTGCTGTTTATAAAATTACTTTTTTTTTTCTTTCTTAAATTTGACTTTCCTTGAAGGTTTCTTACTCTCGTGAAGATCATCACAGGTCCGGTACAGAAACACTAGATAATTTATTCAGTGCGTCAATGTTCTTGTTTTGAAAATATTGGCTACATATGTCAGAAGTAAGTTTAAAACATGGTTAAAATCAGTATATGAAGCAAATAATAAGTTTCCGTAAAGACAGAAAGTAATTTTAGTAAATGTAAACTTGTCTTTATGTAAAAGTATTATTTTCTACTTTGTAGGAGGGCAAGAACAAAATTGTTGGCATGATGAGGGTGGGATCATACAATCATCTCTCACGAAGACCATCTCTGGCTCCCGCAATGAAGCTTGCTCTCTGTCAAAACGACTCCAGTGGTGACCCTTTAGACAAAGAAGGGTCAGGGAAATTAGAGTAAGTGTGCTGTAAAGTTTACATAATATTTTTTTTCGATCCATTTCCTACGTAAGCATAAAATTGTTCATTTTCAGAACTAAGGTAACTTTAGCTTCTCATAATTCGGTGATAATTTTGACAAGATATGAACCCTGTAAAAATTGACTGGTACTTTAGTGAATGTTCAATCAACAATGAAGCTTGTAAATTATTTCGCATTGAATAAATAACCATAAAAATATATTAATAAAGATGTTAAAATGAGAGGACAGTATAGATCTTTATGAACTAAGTACCAGATCGTTCGGTATCAGCCTGATCACAGCGTCAATCATGTAAGTTGACGGGAAACTCATGGTGCCACCTACACACCAAACTGTGTTGAACTGCAATTGTTGTTAGTAGCATGATAGCAACAGTATCATTCTGTACAACATGTCAGCAAGGAGTGAGTTGCGGGCGATTCTGCTTCATGAGCTCAAACTTGGACTAATGAGGCTCAAAACATGCCGCAATGCGGTCAGAGCACGGCGCGAGGAGGGAACATCGAAACTTACGGTTCGTCGATTTTTCAAAACGTTCCGCACATCGTACGTACAAGCCTGAAGACGGAGGGTCGGAGATAATCTTTTGCCCTGGATAACACCGATCTGTTGAGGTGAATCCTCGCGTCACTATCAGAAAACTATCCAGAAGAGTACAGTGCACAAATTGGTTGAAGTAATGTAATTCATGTCCCACATGAATTGACAGAGCATCAGGTACAATAGCGGTTTGAGATTTACAGTAAACTCCTTTGAAACGAAAAGGAGGTCCCATATTCTCGCATTGTAACCAGTGATAAAAAGTAGGTGCCGTTCAACAAGCATAATCGTTCTGGATAGTGTTGGACTCAGGTTAACCTCCGAAGAGACGTTCTAAACCAAAGCTGACCCAACAGAAGGTTATGTTAACAGTATGATGGACAGCTCAAGATGTCATACGACAAACCTTTGTGAATGCTAGTAACAGCATTACGTCGGTCACGTGTAACAGAAGATGAAGTTGTGTCAAATAGACATCTTTTGGTTAACGGAAAGGATTCTGTCCTGCTTCATGCTAATGTCTTACCACAGAAACATGACAGAACTACAGAAACTGACGCATGAAACCCTACCACATGCAGCAGACTTCTTTGATTTGGCATCTCCTTTTCATGCAACTACCTGCAGGACAAGATCTCCATAAATAAGCAGGGTATAGAAATAGCAGATTTGGATTCTTGTGCGTTCAGGAAACTCTGATTTCTACCGAAATGGCATGTAAGTACTTGTTAATCGCTGTCAGAATTA
Organism: Lepisma saccharinum; assembly: GCA_022664845.1. Lineage (NCBI taxonomy): Eukaryota > Metazoa > Arthropoda > Insecta > Zygentoma > Lepismatidae > Lepisma > Lepisma saccharinum. The sequence continues at coordinate 19,032 of JAGDQP010031349.1, forward strand.
TGTACTTGCTGAAGGAACCTATTTGGAATAAACTAGTATTTTAAAGTATGTTATTTTTCAATTCCCACCCTCTAAGTTTACCATTGTTTTCCGAACGAGTTATTATTATAATACTCTATTGTCGTGTACTTATAAGTAATTACTGAGTAAAAGTAAACTAATGCTTTTAAAGTAATTAATTTGCATATGATTACTAAAAGTTGGAAGATAATAGACAATTATATGGCATCATTACTATCTGTCCCTTTCTCAAAGAGATCTTCGACCTGAGCTAAAGAAGCCTAAATACTTTAATTCAATTCAAGGAGATCTTTTACAATTGTATCGTAATTTTAAAAGTCAGTTTCAAATACTGTAACGCCTATAAATAGTTTTACTAGAGAAGAAAAGAAAGAGATTAAACACAAGAAAATCAATTTTGAACTAGAGATAGTTCAGCAGCAGCAGAAGAAGAAGAAAAGAAAAGTGAGAAGATGGTGCAGCAGAGGAAATTTGTATCATGTTCGGAAGCTCTGAACTTTTAAATCCAAGCCGACTATCTCCACCGTTTTTTCTTTTAATTCTCATAATTAATGCGAGGAAATTTGGGTTGTTTCGAACTCCATTATGCATTGCAGAGTAACAATATACGATTTGTTGAGTGTTACTCAAAATGAACATGCATAGTGCCTATAAAATTTAAGGGTCACCATGTTTCCACCAAAAAAGACAGAATTCAGTTATTCACAATATTTTTTATTCGTTCCTATTGCACCAAGCAACCGTAGCTCAGTTTATAGAGCATTGGTTTTGCATTCGGGAGTTGGTTCGATACCAGAGACCGACCATCCTGACTTAGGTTTCACCGAGTTTTTCCTCAGTCCCACCAGGAAACTGCTGGGATGGTATCTTTAGCTTTAGCCCTGTCCAAGTCTTTCGCATCCTTCCCCTACCCTATTCCGTCCTGAGCCATAAATGCCTGAAAGCCTAAATAAAGTTAAATTCTTCTTTTACTGACAGAGAAATATTTCTAACTTATAATAAATAGGTAATTTCATCTGCAGTTTGGCTAATGTTTAACGGAAGAAAAAATAGTAAATGCGTGATTCTAAATTATCAAAATGCGTAGATCTTGTTCTAATCTCTCTTTTATATATATTCTAGTGGGTACAGTGCTATGGATAACATTAAAGAGCTTGCAGAGAACCAGAAAGATGGAAGTGATAAAGGATCCGAAACTGGTGGCGATTCGGTAGAAGAGAACAACAACTGTAAACTGGAGAATTTGTGCAATCATCAAAGCAGCTTCGAAGAGTATGACAGGTTAGTTTGCACAGGATGGATTGAAAAATTTACCTTCACATCATTTTGAGTGAATTGTTTATATATGCCATTCTTTTCTATGTAGAAATTGGCCATTAACGCTCCTTTTCACGCTCCCCCACCACTTTTATTCGTTTTTATTATTATTATTATTATTATTATTTATGAAAAGTCGAAAAACAATATAACAATTTTGGAAAGTAGGCTCATTGGTGCTTATGGACTTCTGTGATATGAAATTAAAATTGTTTTACAGAATTCAGTTCTAGCTGAGTTATTTGACAGCCAGCGAATTATGACGTCATAAGCTGGGCCTTCAAATAACTCAGCTAGTATTTAATTCTGTAAAAAGCTTTTTACTTCATATCACAGAGTTCTGTCAACAGAAATCCTGTTGTGCTCAGTTTTTGAACTGAAATTTCACGAAAAATTACTGTTTAAAACTTTTGTAGACAGATAGATAGATAAAATGAGTTTATGGGCGGTAACAGCACTATGGCTTACGCCCATCACGATTTAAAAGTTTGAAAGTGACAAGAAACACAAGGCAACCACAAGAGTTTCAACTTCCGCATAGGACACCATTGTGCACTCGTCGATAGTGGCTTGGTTTTCTTCCTCATTCTGACTGTCTTCCATAAAACTTAGCTCGGTTATATACTGTATACTGTTCAGTTTTCACCTCAAGCTAAGCCGAGACGGGTTCAGACGAAGATGTTTTTATATTTTTTACAAAAACAATGTATTTAACAGTACAGTTTATGAAGGTTGGGTTATATATATACACTATCAAGAACACAATAGGTTGTTGGAAAACCCGTAGCTTTGTTTCTATTGTTAGGGGACGTGTATTTTAATTCTCCTGGTTGTCTTCTTCTGGTGAAATTGGAAGTAAGTCAAAATAAACAAGAGGATATGTTCACTTTTTTCTTACCTTATAAGAAATGTCTATAAAATCTGGCTCGAATATCTTTTACATTTAATTTTAATTTTTTTTTTTTTTTTTTTTAATTCATCAGGTTGCTCAATTAAGTATATGGTTAGCAATCAATCTTTCAGTCTCTTAAGTATCAAACTTTCCATCACACTAGTTCTTACAAAGTAGTAATGAAATCAAACTGTCAGTGACTCGAGATATTGTTCGTTGATGAGTACTTAACCTTCAATTAAATTATGACGTCATATTCTTTGTTGATGCGCTACTCATGCTAACATCTTGAAATCCATAACATCATATTAGATAGTGCCTTGTGTGTAGTAGGGAACTATGTTAGAAAATATATGATACTGATATTAGATTTTGAAATATTTTGAAAAATATTAAAAAAATGGGGTGGGCACAAGGAGATTACTGGTTAAGACAAACCCTTAAGTGTTACTGGTTTGTCTAATCCAAGGATTAGCCCTTCCTGTTGTCACTTCTGGATTGTGCAGTATTTCAAAATTGTTACTGCCTCGTGAGTTGAATGAATTATTCCGAAATCGAGACCTAGCTGAATCGCGCTTTGTCCACACGAAAAGTACAGGAAACACAGTTTGTTGAAAACCGATCGAGTCGCTTTCAAGATAAATTTCACAAACACATAAAAATTGCTCTTTTAATAGTATTTGGATTGGATATGCTGTCTTCACGCATCCCTCGTTCCTTTCTTGTACAT
>JAGDQP010031350.1:0-21991 GCA_022664845.1 Lepisma saccharinum
GTCGTAGCCTTGTGCACTATATTGGGTGTAATGTTAAATAGGGGGTCGTAGCCTTTCATAGTGTTGGAGGGCGTAAGGGTCGTAGCGTAGTGTAATTTCTGCTATGTTAATTTGGGGGTGCCGTTGAAAAATAGGGGTTGAAAAAAGGGGTCATAATACAAAAATAATACAATTAAAAATAAGAACCGTAAAAGAGAATAAAAAGTACCCAAATCTAGTTCCAAAAATGTAACCACATTTGGTTCCAAAACTCTTGACACCAGGTATCGTACAGCCCTGGAAAATTGACACCTGGCTATCAGCGAGCCCTGGAAAAAAGGGGCATTGTTTAAGAAAGTGCGGTCAAGTGCCGCACTCCTACTCCCGTGCCATCTCAAATATTTATTTACATATTGAGAGTATGAAGAAAGATCTGTATTTTAGTCATACTAATTCAGACGTTGATTATAATTTTACATTTTTTCCGATAGATTTTTGTCTTTCAAATTTCTTCTCTTATCTTCTCCAAATTTGTTCTCTCTTCACAGCGTACATTTCTCATATGTGACTAGCAACACCCGCCGCCAAATGTAATTGTTCCGAAAATTAGCGAAAATACAGTAATAGTTGGGGACCTTGTCTGAGAAGGTTGGGTTGAACTTTGTTGGAAAAGTCCAATGATCAATTCCCAGGGCATTTCAAATATATATTTATATTTTGAAATTATTAAGACAGTTCGGTAATTTAGTTATAGTAGTTTAGACTGATACTAATTTAAATCTTTTTAGATCGAATGTTTGTTTATGTAATTTCTACTTCCTTCTTTTCTAATGGTTTTCTCTCTTTACTGGATACTTTCTCATATGTGATGTGCAACACCCTGCGGCAAGAGTAATTGTCTAGACAGCTACCGAGAATATAGTAAAAGAGGGACCTCGTCTGAGTATGTATGGTTGAGTTTCTTCGGTAAAGTTGGTGGATCGCTTTCCGGGCCATCTCAGGTATTTATTTATATTTTGAGACTATGAAGAGAGTTCTGTAAGTTAGATATGATAGTTTAGGCTTAGATACTTATTTTTTTTATTGAATATTTGTGTAATTTCCACTTCCTTCTGATTTAATTTTGTTTTCTCTTTACGTTTCTCATGCGATGAAAAACATCCTGCGACATGAGGAATTGTCTCGACAATTATCCAGAACATAGTGAAAACAAGACCTTGTCTGAGAATGCAGGATTGTGCTTTGTTTCGAAGGTCGTGATCGGTTCCCGGGCCACCTCAAGTATGTATTTATATTTTTAGAGTTTTAAAATAGTTCGGTAATTTAGTCATAGTAGTTTAAATTTTCATACTAATTAATATTTTTGATAGAATATTTGTCTGCGTTACATCTAGTTTTCTACATTTTCTTGTGTCTTTACCTTACAGGTTACATCTCACAGGTAACATTACATAGGTAATGAGCAACTCCTCGCACCAAAAAGAATTGTTTTGAAAATAACCGAGAAAACATTAAAAGATGTATCTTGTCTGATAATGAAAGGTTGAGCATCGTTGAGAAAGTTAGGGGATTGGTTCTCGTACATCTAAGGTATTTATTTGTTTATTTAGAGTATGGAAAGAATTCTGTAATTTAGTCATAGTAGTTTAGACTTTGATTCTAATTTCAATCTTTTGGATTGATCATTTGTCTGCCTATTCTTTACTTCCCTTTTCTTGTTTTATTCTGTCTTTAGAGTTCACGTCTCTCATATGTGATGATCAACATCCTGCCACAAGAGGGATTGTCTCCACAATTACCGAGAAGAGAGTAAAAGAAGAATCCGGTTTGATCATATAAGTTTGAGTTTTATTGGGAAGATCCAATGATCGGCTCCCGGTGCATCCCTGGTTTTTATTTATATTTTGAGAGCATGTGGAGAGTTCGGTAATTTAGTCATAATAGTTTAGATTTTAATACTAATTTTATAATCTTTTTCGGTTGATTATTCATCTTCGTAACTTTTACTTTCTTCTTTTCTAATTTTGTTCTCTCTTTACAGTATACTTGTCTCATATAAACTCATGAGTAACCCCTGTACCGACAGGAGTTGTCTGAATAATTACCGAGAATACAGTTAAAAAGGGGACCTTGTCTGAGGATGTAGAGTTGAGCTTCGTTGGAAAAGTTTGTTAATCGCTTCCCGGGCCATCTCAGATATTTATTTATATATTGTGAAATGGGACTATAAGGCCATTTTGAAACAAATCTTTATTTTATTTTATCAGACAATCATTTCATTATTCAGTACTCAAGTTATTTCATATTGCATTTTAGTATCGGGAAATATAAAGACAAAGTCAATGTATTCTTATAGAAAGTAAACTAGACGTCATGGAAATATGTAAAAAATTAGTTTAGTTGCAGAGATTATGTCGAATACGAAATTCCTAACATACACGAAGGTTGTCAATCGTATGATCAACATTAGGCAAGCACCTTGACACGCGTCTCGCTCGCTTCGTGGCCAACTATTGCTGAGGCAAGAAGATAACGTAAGCAACCGAGACGATGTGTTCGGAAGGTGAATGATTTGGAAATTTACCAGGAGGAGGAAGAAGTTTACGGGGAGGGAACCGACTTGGGTTCCAGGACTGAATTGATAGACGTGACACCGCGAACATGTAATTAGAAACCCTCATAGTCGGTAGCACCAGTTATGTGTTCCAGAGCCAAGGTATGAAAGATATGTAATTTAATAATAGTAGTTTAGGCTTTGATACTTATTTAGTTTTTTCAATGCAGCATTTGTTTGTGTAATTTTTTCTGTCATCTTTTCAAAGTTTGTTCTCTGTTTACAGAATACGTTTCTCATATGTGATGAGTATCCTCCTGCATCAACAGGAATTGCCTGAACAATTACCGAGAATACAACAAAAGATGGGCTTGGTCTGATAATATAGGATTTAGCTTCGTTGGAAACGTGCGGTGATAGGTTCTCGGTTCATCTCAGACATTTATTTGTAATTTAGAAGCATATAGATATTTGTGTAATTTAGTAATAGTAGTTTAGATTTTGATATTAATTTTATCCTTTTCGATTGCATATTTGTTGGCGTAATTTCTACTTTCTTCTTTTTTAATTTTATTTTCTCTTTATAGGTAACGTCTCTCATATGTGATGAGTGCGGAAAGTGAAATTGCCTGCACATTTACCGAGAATACAGTTAAAGAGGGATCTGGTTTGATTATGTAAGATTGGGTTTCTTTGGAAAAATCCGATGACCAGTTTCCGGGCCATTTCAAGTATTTATTTATATTCTGAGAGCATGAAGAGAGTTCTGTAAGTTAGTCATTTTAGTTTAGACTTTGACACTAATTTTAATAGTTTTCTGTTGAATATTTGTCTGTGTAATTTCTACATTCGTCTTTTCTAATTTCGTTCACTCTTTACAGGATACCTTTCTCATATGCAATGAGCAACACTCTGCGCCAAGATTGTCTGAAAAATAACCGAGAATACATTAAAACATTTGAGAATTTAAAGCTAGAAAGATCCTTTGATCGATCACCGCACCATCCCATGCATTTATTTATATATTGAGAGTATGAAGAGAGATCTGTAAGTTAGTCATAGTAGTTTAGACTATGATACTATTTTTAATCTTTTTCGATTGAATATTTGTCTATGTAATTTCTACTTTCATCTTTCTATTTTATTCTCTCTTTACAGCATACGTGTTTCGTATGTGATTAGCAACGCCTTGCGCCAAGTGTAATTGTCTGGACAATTACCGAGAATACAGTAAAAGTCGGACATGATTGAGGTTTGTAGGAAAAGTCCGATTATCCGTTCCTGGTGCATCCCTGGTTTTTATTGATATTTTGAGAGTATGAAGAGAGAGATCTGTAAGTTAGTCATAGCAGTTTAGACTGATACTATTTTTAATCTTTTTCGATTGAATATTTGTCTGTGTAATTCTACTTCCTTCTTTTCTAATTTTGTTATTTTTTTACAGGCTACGTCCCTCATATTAATTAGCAACACCCTGCGCCAAGAGGAATTGTCTGATCAATTACCGAGAATACAATAACAGGGTTTCGTGATCTGAGAATGTAGGGTTGAGGTTTGTTGGAAAGGTCCGGTGATCTTTTCCCGGGCCACCTCAGGTAATTATTTATATTTTGAGAGTAAGTAGAGAGTTGTGCAATTTAATCATAGAGACCTCCTGGGTAGCCTAGTCGGTAGAGCGCTCCCGGGTTCGATTTCCGGTGTGAGGCTCAAAATTTCGGTGTTGACCTAGCATCGTGAGGATAATTGCGGAGCTACTTGAATAAAAGAAGTGGCGGACTGTTGTCATGAAAGTCAGACACAAGGCTACGACAAGGTACACAAGTCACCACGTAACCTTTTAATAACTTGAACGTAATATAGCAAGGCCCTTATTGACTGTCGAGCCGCCCAGTTATGTTTTTAGTCATAGTACATAAAAATAGCTGTGTAAATTCGACACAATGCGGTGTTCCAGCGTGACTACCACTTTTACGTGTTAAATCAACACAACACACAGTGTTGGTTTCAGTACCGGGAGATTAAGTTATGTTTTCAGCTAGATTTGAACATGGGTCACTCAGTTAGAAGCCAAGCATCCTTTTTTTTATTTTAAACATATCAGAATAACCTTTTTACATGTTCTTCTAGCATAGTAGCAACTTTATCCTTTTCTTAAAACAAGACATGAAGTTTACTAGAGAAACAAATTAGAATTAACCAAACCTAAATTAAGTAGGATCGCTGAATGCTCAAATATTGAAATAATACTTCCTGAGTATAACAGTCATCATCATTAATTTCAGGTTTCGTTTTCAAAATAACCAACGTAGTGGCAAAAGCCACATTACAAATTTCCGACGTGGAGTTGGAAGAAACTGGAATGTTGGTTGTCGGAAAACATCATTTATGTCTAAATCCCGATAGTAACAACGGGTAGTACGCCAATATAAAACTTTAAATTTCTCCCATATTTTTCCTTTTCTATTACATTCCACCAGATTATGGTAAATCCTATCGATTCCCGCAGCGTTGGCAAGTATCTGTTTCTCTCATTCCTTTTTGTTTTAAATTTATACCAATCGGATCTAAATTATAGTACTGTATAAACATATAATGATGCAGAATTGAATTATATTTAAGGGAAGCAAGGTTCTCGCAAATAATAGGCCATTTTCCACCAACTGCTGCGGCGTATGGCTTAGTTTCTCTCCTTCTTTCAAAACAAAATAAGAATAAAACTGTTTAACTGAAAATTCTCCATAGGTCGTCGACCAATCTGTCCGTAAGCAAAATCCAATATGATATCAGAAAATATTTTTAACGGACCTTGAATCGATTTAGTGTCAATCGGTGTAACCTCCCCAACTTTTTGAATCACGATTAAGAAAGAATGCTATGAAACATTCTCATTATAGTCAACAACATTCTTATGAACCAGTAAGCAAGCAAGAATTGCGCTTGAATTTGAATATTTTTTAAGTTTGCTTCTCCCTTCTCTATACTTTTATAAATATCTGATCTAGGAGTCCGGATCATTTATTTGTTCCAAATAAAGAAACCAAGGTATTTATTTACATTAGCCCATTTTTTTTTTTTTTTTTTAAAAGGGAAGAATTTGTAAAAGATAACACAATTTACTTAAAATAAATATATTTATGAAACGACATCGATCAAGAATAGAGGATAAACATTCTCGGTATTTTTGCAGGTCTGATACTAATATTTGTTCAGTTTGTTGCCAGTTTCCGATTTCGTACGTCTAGTATCTTTATACCAAATAATTCCTAATACTTTTAAATGATCTGTCTCCTGTATATGCATAAGAGCTTGATAACTTATCGGGCCCTCAGGGGTTTTCCGGATTTATGCTAATCCCGGAAATATGATAATATCTATCTAATTGATTCATAATCGATCGTAATTTTATATCATTTTTGATACAAAAATTTATGTCATCTGCATATATTAGACTACGGATAGGACGATATATTACCTTAATACCCGATAGGGCCTTATCTACTGTCTTAGCAAAGATGGAAAAAATCAAAGCGAAAAGAAGCGATCATTAACGCAACCCTGCATTACTCCGCGCTTTAAAGGAATACGATATCCAATCCTCCCATTTAGTTATATTTTAACATATCTATGAGCATATATCCATTTAATTAAATTAATGAAAAATCAGTTGAAAAATTCATTTCTCGTAATACCGAAAACAAATATGCATGAGAAACTCGGTCATGAGCACAAGGAAAATCTGTTTTTAAAAATAAAACGGAATGATCCAGAATATTTATTAAATGAATATATATTGGGTTCGTCCCCTGAATTCAACTCTGGCTAAAATGCAAAAACGAGGGAATAACATCTTTAAGTCTATTTGCCACAATTTTCATAAAAAGTTTTGCATCAAAATGCATCACATGTATTAATCTACAGTTGATTATAGTAGTTGTTTGTTTATTTTTTTGAATAGCACTCCAATAGAAGTGAAAAAGTCTCCAATGTACTGAGGAAATTACCAGAAAGAATTAAACACGAGCACAAGTTTTGCCCCACTATATAATCCTTATTTGATATCATCGAACTCTCATAGATTCCGTCCCAGCTCCCATTGGAGTCCGCGTGGAGGGAAAGGAGAGCGTTTTCTGTTTCTTGAATTATAAAAGGTTCTGTAGGTGATTTTCTCTTGGTCAGATAGTTGGAGTAAACTTTCCAATCTTAATTTTCTGAGCGTATCCGCCGCAGGTTCCCAAAAACTCTCAAAATAACTAACATATTGATTACGAATTCCTTCATAGATCTCCAGACCTTTAAATTATGTACCATTTTCGTCTCTAAATTAATCGAGAAAATTTTCTTCCCACCTTTTTGTATCCCGAAACACTGTAGCCAAATTAGCTGTCTCAAAAATACCACACTTTGTCAAAGTATTTCGTTTTTGTAGACCTTTATATCGATATGACATTAACAGCGTCAGTTTACTTTATATTTTACGCAATTTTGGGATCCATAGAAGATCTTGTATGGCTCGTTGGTTATATGCTTTCAATAAAGACTGATAATATTAAATAGTTTTTCTTTTTCTACGTAGTTCACCCGTGTATACGATTTACATTCCCGTATGAATTTGTTTTTCGTGCGAGTCCACAATTTTAGTTCTTCGCCTGGTTTCTCTGTATATCGGTCTGTTTCTTTTTTGATATCTGAAGCTAGTTGACGAAAGTCGGGTTCTGGTAGGAAATCAGCATTTAAATGCCACCAGAAAGACTGTCTGAAATGTAACTTCATTTGCCATTGCACATTTATTTTTACCAAACTATGATCTGACATTCCTAACTTTTCGGATATGAAACTTTTAACTGAAGATTCTAAAGCCTGACTAAAATGATATAATCAAGCTTACTTTTACAATTATTGTCTATATATGTAAACAAAGGCACGTTTGGATTTTTTTTTTTTTTTCAAAAATGTTGCTTACTACATTTGATAGACAGATTGGACTCTAAGATTTCGGGTTGGTCCTGACTTTATCCTCTCCTTTTAGGAGAATTATTAAGTTAACCTTCTTCCAGAACCTCGGAAACTTTTGTTGCCTTATACATTCGGTGAATAATTTTGCTAGGTAGGGGATCCACAATTCACACCATCTTGTAAATTTCATTTTTAATTACATCAGGACCCGGGATTTTACCATTTTTAAGGCTCTTAATCGCCTTTTCAACTTCCTCGTTGATTATAACTATTTCCTTTTCGTGTTCGTCTATTGCTTTGTATTTTCTGCCTTACTCTCCTGTGTTCCAAATTGTCCTCTTCGACGTTGTCATCCGGGAAAATTTTTGAATATAGAAGTTCAATTGTTTCTTGCCAATTCTTTGCATAATTTCATTCACCGTTCTTAAGTGTATTCAGTGTTCCCTTAGTTTTAATTCTCTTCATCACTAACTTGTATGGAATTCCCCGTATGTCTTACCGAGGTTTTCGTCGACAAATATTTCCCATGTTTTTTTTTGTTTTTTTTTTTGCTTTCAAGTAATTCATTTTCAAAGGCATGTTTAATCTGTCTATATAAGCGTCCTGAGTTCATCGTTTCCTGCCGGTCGGTAGCTCTTTCTAATTGCTTTCAGTCTATACTTAATTTTTCTAGTACTTCTGTCCAAAAGATTTTCTTCTCTTTTTTATGTTTTTTTTACCCGACGTTGCCTTTTCTATGGCCTTTCGTGTGACTTCCTCTAATGACCCTGCCAGTCTATCCAGGTCGAAGTCCTCTTTTATCGGCGGTAACGTTAGTTGCCTCTCAAACTTTTTGGGATCTATTTGTTTTACGGTGTATTTGAAATTTCCATCTTCGTCATCTCATTATTTTCCCGTATGTCTGTTCTGAAAGCAAAACTTATGGTGCCATGAAAGCTTGAAGTTGCGTCCTCATTTATCTTCCAGTCCTGTACATTATTATATAAATCTCCCTTTATCATAGTTACATCCATGTTGCTCTCCGCTCCGGCCCTGCCCCTAAACGTTTTCGGTTGTCGTTCACGATTTATGACAATTAGATTGTTTTGGTTTATTACTTCCTCGAACATTTCCCCATTTTCATGAGTCATGGGGCAGTGCCAGAGCGGCGATTTCGCATTTAAATCCCCCCCCCAAAAATACTTTTTTTTTGTATCAAGCCCATCCAAAATATCGCCTATTCTATATACAAAGACGTCCCTCGGTAGGATGAACTGGCAGTACACATTTACAACATTGATTTTTTCTCTTCCCAATCTTAGTTCCATACACTGAATCCACCTACACGAGTATCCCATCCTTACTGGGACTTCTATTTGCTTGTTGAACACCACGGTCACCACCACTGGGTTTGGGTCCTCTGATAATATTGTTGTCGCATCGGCCGGAATTCCCCGTAGCTGTCCTCCGGAGGTGTACGGTTCGTGTAAGCTACGTCCACTTCTTCTTTTTCACAGAATCTTCTTAATTCTAGGTTTGCTAGTCTGGATCTATCTAGATTCAATTGTATGAATTTATACATGTCATGGGTGTCTCGTGTGGACGAAGCATGCCGGAAACATCTCGTAGCATGAATGCAATCCGGCCATATGCCATCACGAATTGTCTGGAGACATTGTTTAATTGGAACATCTCGTTTCTTTTTTCAAAGGTTATGTCTACTAGTTACAGCCGGTCTTGGGGGTCTGTTGGAATCCCGTTCGATCTAAAATTTATCTTATCAACTTCCTCAAGTATTGGAAAAGTGATAGTTTTGCCCTGCTGGTGGGTGTTTCTTATTAATATTCTGAGTGCAGCTGTTAGTGTTGCTGGTTCTTCTAATCGTGATAGTACGTAGTTCAAGTGTACATTTTCATAAAAGGCATTTGGATGGAAATTTGGTTTGTTCCAATCCTCTTCAGGGTCCGCCAGCTTCCCCTCTCGGGTCTCCTTATCTTCCATCATGTATTTTGTTTTCAATTTTTATTCATCTTCCTGTACTACTCCAATGTCCTCCGCCTTCGTGTTACCTCCTCCATTGTACTTCCTCCTGTACAATCTATTGATCCACGATTTCCATGTTTCCCTTTTCTTTTGATTTTTTTTCTTTTGTATGTTGTTTCTGATTTTTTGGCGTTTCTATTTCTTCCTTCATTTTTGTATTCTTGTTTCATTTTCAGGCAATTACGTTTCGTTCTCGTTTTGTATGTTATCTTTTCCTGTTTATTCCTTTTTTCTACTTCATTATCGTCCTAAAGAAATCTTTGTTTTGGACAATCATTTGAAAAATCAGTTTTATTTTTGTTCCCTATTTGTAGATACCTTTAGGACGTGCCACGGATTCGCCCTCTAAAAGCATATGCATGTGGCTGACACTGTTAGTTTTATTCTTTTTCTGTAGTTATATGTGTCAAAAGTTCTAGTGTGGATTCAAAGCAACCCAGGAAGTCCACCTTAAGGATTTTATATGTATTATTTTATATCCTTACTGGTTCTTGGAGAGGTATATATATATAGTTTTATACTTTTCTTTCCTTCTAATTATATTTCAAAGTTCTTCATTTCCACCAGTTCGAAGTTATCTTGAGACGGTGCTACAGTCTCAGCAAAAAATCTCAGAAAAGTACTCAATTCCAGTCTTATGAACTGTAAGAAAATGCAATCTTCCTTGTCTAAGTCAATGTATCCTGATTTTACGTTCATATATTCGTTTGCCAAATTTGCGTTGCTGTGTAACAGCCACTCATGTAGTAGCTCAACATTCTTTTTGTTCTTATATTCTAGTAGTCTGTTGAGGCTTCCTTTTTTCTTGCACGGAGGGTTTCTTTTTCCATTTCGTTTTCAAATATGACTTGGATAGGCCATAATCATATTTGTCAATTGTGCGTTGCTAATTTAATTTGTATTGCAAGGACTCCTGCTGCGTTTAGCTTCGCACAGTTTCCTTCTTGAGTGGCATGGGATGCACATTTTTGTCTTTGTTTTTGCATTCAGTTTTTTGTGATCATTGTCTCCACATATCCCACATCGAGTATCATTCTTACAATGGACTGCTATGTGGTCGTAGTCATAACATCTCATACATGTTGTGACTACTAGATAATCTTTGATATTTGTTGCCTCGTAACCTATGTAGACTCTAGGGTTCTTAAGGATAATTTCCCTTATTGCTCTCGGTATCTAGAAGACAAGCTGCTGCCTATCCTTATTCCTCAGCCCCATTTTAAAACGCGGCTTGATCAGTTGCTTCTGCTCGTCTCTTATGTCTGACAAGTATCTCTTGAATAGTTCCACGATTGCTTCCTGTTCTTTGATTTCCGTAGGTATCCCATAGATTATCATTAACGAATTCTTCTTTTCGCTTTTGTTTGTAAAAATGAAATCCATCTTCATTGCGGGTGGTTGATTATTTTTTCTTCGTCTTGCGCAGATGCCATTTGCAGGATCAGCGATGATTTAGCTTGTAGGATTTGGAAATTTATTTTATCCTCACGTCTGATGGTCCCTGTCAATCTCATCCGTGTCTCTTTCAATGCTTCGCCCTCTTTTAGTTTCAACATTACCGTTGGTTTAATATTTTTTATTACAATTAACTAACTGACTCTATAGCTTATGGAACTCGCAAGTTCATCGCCACATTAACAAACGTTCACCATTTGATTCAACCCTGGGCAACATCAAGCTAGTTTTCATCACGAACAAAAACTTCTCGAAGATCTCTTCCAATATTCTGCTCCCAACGAGGTCTCGGTCTTCCCAATGGTCTCCTTCCATCCGGCCTTCCAACCAGGATAGAATAGAATATTCGTTTTACCCCATCCGAGCTACATGGCCTGCCCACCTTAATCGTCGCGATTTCATTATTTTTACATCAGCTAAATCGTACAATCCATGAAGTTCTTCATTATGCAGTCTCCTCCATTCTCCAGTTATCTCGTCCCGTTTCGGTCTATATATCTTTCTCAAAACCTTATTTTCAAACACACGTAATTTATGTTTATCTGGTAGGGTCGTACTCCAACTTTCGCAACCGTAACCTATTACCGGCAGAATAAGCATTCGGTTTCCTAACATGCCTTGTCCGATACTAAGCGAATTTTTATTTCTTCCGTGACCTCATTTTTGCTTATGTATGCTCCCAAGTATTTTTATTTTTACTTTCTTTTTGACCTCATCGCTAATTCTTGTTTTTATTTCCTTCATTACCTTGCTTCGGTTTGTTACAATGTTTTTTTTTTTTTTTATCTATGTTTACCTGTAGATCTATCTCATCGCACGCTTCTACTAAGATATCAGTGTTGCTTTGTAGTGCATCTATATCGTCCCCTATTAAATCTACATCATCAGCGTATACGAACAGATGATTCAAACCATTCAATGATAGTCCCTTTTTGTTCCCTTTAATTTTTAAAATCGCATATTCTAACGCAAAGTTATACAGTAGTGGTGACAAGGCATCGCCTTGTTTCAATCCGTTGCGAATGTTGAAACTATCTGACATTATCTATCCGTACTCTGTTTATGGGGTCGCTGAGACACATCTTCACTAGTTGAACCATTTTTCTCGGAATTCGAAATCGTATAAGAATACTGTATCACTTTTCCCTTTTGATAGAATCATATGCTTTCTTAAACTCAATGAATAGCTGGTGAATATTCCCATTGTATTCCCATTTCTTCTCCAAAATTTGTCTCAAGGCGAAAATCTGGCCCAATGTGGATCTATTTCTTCTAAATCCACATTGTGATCTCCAAAAATTTCATCTACGTATACACTTCGGAGTGTTAACGGAACATTACTTAATACGTACTTTGTAACAAATTAGAAGTAACGAGATTCCGAGGTAATATTACAGTCCAATTTATCGCCTTTTTTGTAAATCGGAACTATTATTAAGGTTTTCCGTCCCTTTGGAAGCACCTCCTTTTTCCGTATAGCACTCATCAATTTATGTAATTCCTTGATTAGTGCCGTTCCTCCCACTTTAATTAATTGGCTGAAATATTGTCTATTCCCGGCTATTTGAAATTTTTCAATTTCTTTACCGACATTTCGATCTCGATCTCGCTAGGTTCGGGAATCCACGGTCCTGCAGTATGGATTTCAAATTCCTCCGTTTGTTCCCCGTCGTGTACATTGAGAAGTTTGTCGAAATAACTTTCCATACATCGAAAAGTTTAGTCGGATCTGCCTGAAGATCTCCAGGTTCATTTCCAATCATTCCTAATTTCGGCTGGTAACTTTTCTTAACGAGTTTACTCTTTTTTTTAGAGATCTCATATTTTATTTGTCTTGCCGTTTTCCTCTATCTCCTGAATCTTTTGCATCAGATATTCTCGCATGTGGCGTTTCGTTTCGCGTTACTGTAGTGGTTGGTATTTGTTTTGCTTTTATTACTTAGCAATCGTTGCCTTGCTTATTTTCATTCCTCATGAATCTTAAAGCACTCTTCATCAAAAAAGGTTTTTTTCTGTTGTTTTTTCTCTGTTGTTCCTTTGCTGCGCTCTTAATTGTTTAACGAATTTCCTCTCACATCTTACTTTAAACAATTTCACTCTTAATATCATCATTACTATTACTCAAGTCGGCTAAGATTTTGAACCTATTTGAGAGTTCGAGTTGGTAATCTACTTTTATGCTCGGATTAATCTTAAACTTCGAATTTTAGTTGTTTTTGATCCCTTGCTTCCTCTGTTCGCGATGCAGAACTTTTCCCTTACTTTTGTGATCACTAATTGATGGTCGGTATCACCTTCCGCTCCTCTGTACGATATAACATCAATTATGTTGGTGTGTTCTCGTCTATCTACTAATACATGACCGATCTGGCTGAGATTTTTGCCGTCCGGAGATACCCATGTGTATTTGTGTATGTCTTTGTGTTGAAAGTACGTGCTCTTAACCAGTAGGTATTTGGAAATCGCGAAACTTATCAGTTTTCTCCATTGTTGTTGGTCTTTTCGTGAAGGCTTTATTTGCATATAGTAGGTCTATATTTTTCCTCCCTACCTACCTTTGCGTTGAAATCACCAAACACAATTTTCGAACTATACTTCGGTAATCGGTCAAACAGTCTTTATAGCTCATCGTAGAATATTTCTTTTTCGTTATCATTAGCAACCTTGGTCGAAGCATAAGCCTTTATCAAAACCGTGTTGTCCCTTCGAGTACGTATCGTAAGATAATATAGTCTTTCGTTTACGAACTCTATATTCTGAACGGCCGCGAGGATACTGTTCTTGATGAGGAATCCTGTTTCGAGATCGTGAGATTGTGTTCACCCGTAGTAGAAAGTGTACTTGCACTGTGGGATCCTATCTTGACCCTCCCACCGAACTTCTTGTATCGCTAATATGTCTAGCTCGTACTTCTCGGTCTCGCATACTGCCACCTGAAGAGCTCCCTTGTGGTTAACTTTCGTACGTTCCAATTATAACGTCTTTCTTAATATTGTTCTTGGAGCCCCCTGAAACAGTGCCCGACCTGAGATCCGAATGAGGGACTAGTTTACCTCCGGGATATTTTACCCCAGGAGAATTCATGACCATCTGTTACTATTTCTTGACATGTTTTAGTGGTGTAGAGTTGTCAGCTCTACGACCTCGCAGTAAAGGCATACATTCAAGATGTCGTCCTCTGTCCATCTCTGAGCCTTGAAGATGTTATTAATCTTCATCCTTAGGGTGGTAATGGTGATTCTGTTTCCTATCACCATATTTTTGTTCGAGGTTATCTTCCCCTAGACTTTGTAGATTCTTCTACTAACTGCAAGGCAGCAGTATTGGTTTTGATCCGCCCCAGAATATTTCCGGTACCCAACATATCTGGTAGGCATTCTCCTATCTGCCACCTTGGGAAGGCGCCTCGTGGGAGACCAGTAACTCCAACCCAGGATTGTTATTATTATAGCAGTAATATATCTCTAAATTAAATGTTAGTATTAGAGTGCGGCACAATGTCAAACACTAGAGGAAATCCTGATCCAAAAGAGGACAACCACCTTTCCCCTCCTCATTCCAAGCAAATTTATAACCCGCCAATTTACAAGAGTGATCGATTTTTGGTGATTTATTTTATCGAAATTCCAATTAATAGTAAAGCTAAACGAATGGGCAGACGAGGAAGCTAAAATGCGTTTCGGTGGGTTGTTAACAGGGCTTCCGCTCGATATTTTCATTAGTATTCATGATGAATACGGTTTCGATGAAATGACTTTCAAGGAACTAACAGACAACATTATAGATTAATTACGCCCTGCCACGCATATAGTTCAAATCGAAACTTTTCTAAATTCAAAGATTTAATCGCAAGATGGGAGTCATCTACAGTAGTTATTCAAAAAGACAAATCAATTCAAGAATTTTGTCCTGATATGGCCATGGATAAACGTATATATCCTATCATTGTCGGCTTAAAGAAGATTTTTTCGGATAAAGTTTCTGTGCATAAAATTAAATCAATTGATGAATTGAAAATCAAATTACAGGCACTAATAAATAGAGATGTTCTCATCCAAAAGCATCAGATGCTGGAGATAAAGCATACTCAAATCAAATTGACAGAAATACATTCAAATAACACACAGCCCATGGGGGATGCGGCGTTGGACCAACACTTCGTACGACCAACAGCCTCTCAAGCAGCAAGAACCGGCGTACGACCAACACCCCAGGGCAAAAATCTGTGTTGGTTCAACGCCGTGTTGGTCCAACGCCGGTACTTCGAAGTGTTGGTTTCATGCGGGTGTTGGTCCAACGCAGTGTTGGTTCTACGCAGGTGCCCAAAAAAATAATTTAAGATCATATTTTTTATTATCTTTTTAGGTTTTATATATCTGGGGCGTTGTCAATTTTATTGTTGGTCCAATGCCGTGTTGGTTGAACGCCGTGTTGGTCAAACGCCGTATTGGTTCAACGCCGTGTTGGTCAAACGCCGTGTTGGTCAAACGCCGTGTTGGTCCAACGCAGTACAATCAACACGTCGTTCGACCAACACTGTAATCAACGTACGACCAATGACCTTACCTGAGTCATACTGGAAGAAAATAAATATTTTGTATAATCAATGTGAAATGTGGCTTTCCTCTAGAAACATGTCACATTTTTTCAAATTTGCAATGTATTTTTGTAACACATTGTCTTAGTGGGACAACAAGGATGTAACGAAAGGAGTGGAATGTTAAAAATTAATTTATTTTAGTAACGCCGATGAGCGTCAGATTAATATCGAAGCTCACAGAATTAACGATCTGATACTTGCATATGCCAGCGACTGGGATTGGGGCTGCACCCTCCTTCCAAAAGTTACTTAAAAAGAACTCCATGGTAAATGCCCTTACAGAAACATACAGTACCTGCAGAAGATTTTTTTTTACAATTAATGTTAAATTTGAAGTTACTGGAGAAAATGCATGTACTTTTTTAAAAAATCTGGAATGTTATTTTTGCAACGCACCACGTTAGGAGCACAAACTGTGTAATAAAAGTTAGTGGAGCGTTACAAATATTCCAATTGGGGTAGGCGGAATGCCAATGAGCGTTAAATTAATCGGAAAGTTACAGAATTAATGCTTTGATGCTAATTGCATGAGCCAGTGTCTGTTTTGGTGGCTATAGCCCCCTTTCAAAAATCCTTTAAAAGAATTTCTTGGTAAATATACTCAGCAGGGATATATATATATTTGCGGAACCTAATTTTTGGTACAACTAATGTGAAATTTAGCATTTCTGTAGGTCCAAATTTTACGCCGGGCCAGATATTTTTGGGTTCTTGTTGCACCCCCTGTGCTCCTTCTAAATTGCTGACTTGC
The DNA here is from genome assembly GCA_022664845.1 of Lepisma saccharinum. Classification (NCBI taxonomy): domain Eukaryota; kingdom Metazoa; phylum Arthropoda; class Insecta; order Zygentoma; family Lepismatidae; genus Lepisma; species Lepisma saccharinum. The sequence goes on from JAGDQP010031350.1 coordinate 16,315, forward strand.
CAACATATCCATACAGATGTGAAAAATTCTTATTTTGTTTACAAAAATCTCTCAATTTCGCATTACTTTTCAGAAAAAATAGCTTCTCACACTATGACCATGGTCTTGCTGAGGACATTTACCGTGTAGTTCCTTTAAGTGATTCTTGGAACGGGGCTAAAGTCCCAAAGACAGATACTGACTCATGCAAGTAGCAGGTCCGTCAAGTTGGCCCCACCCACCAACAAGTTATAGACCCAAAAGTACTGGGTCGTTCGTGCATGTTAGTTCATAACACCCGAATGTTAGTGCTTCATTCCTAAGCGAGATATAACGGAAAACATGTGGGTGGGGCCAACTTGACGTCAAGTTGGCCCCACTCACTAAGAAATATTAGACCTATCCCGACAAAACCATCCTGGGTTGTTAGTGCATCGTTAGTGCACGTTAGTGCATAAGACTCGAACGTTAGTGCTCCATTCCTAAGTGAGATATAACAATATGTTTGGACCTAATTATTTGTTAGTTGGTGGGGCCAACTTGACGTCAAGTTGGCCCCACCTACAGTTTTTTCGTTATATCTTGCTTAGGAATGGAACACTAACTTTCGAGTCTTATGCACTAACGTGCACTAACGATGCACTAACGACCCAGGATGGTTTTGTCGGGATAGGTCTAATATTTGGTAAAGATTGGTGACAACTTGATTTTGAAGTTGGCCCAAGTTGGTCCCACCCACAGTTTTTTTGTTATATCTTGCTTAGAAATGGAGCACTGACGTTCAGGTCTTATGCACTAACGATCCAGTATGTTTGGTTCTATAATTTGTTAGTGGGTGGGGCCAACTTGACGGACCTGCAAGTAGCATAGCCTCGGAGCACTTATTCTGTACTGTTTGCGATTAATTTGACGCTCATTGGCATTCTAAAAAGAAAATGATGAATTTTTATGACGCCTCCCTTTGTTACTCCTCTTTTCCACCGTTTAGAAGGCGCGTTGCCAAAATAACGTTACAGATGTAAAACATTCATATATATTTTTACACTAATATTTCATATTAATTGTCTGAAAAAATATTTTCTGCCAGTATGTCTCTGGAAAGTGCATTTATCATGGAGTTCTTTTTAAGTGATTTTAGAAGGGGACTTTAGCTCCCATATCAGTCGCTGGTAGTATACATGCAAGTAATATTTGAGCATCAATTCTGTGACTTTTGCAATTAATGTGAAAATAATTGACATTCTCAAAATAAAATCTAAACTTTTTAACGACCACTGTGCGTCCCCCACCACTGTTGCCAAAACATCATTCTAGATCTTTAAAAATCATATATTTTTTTACGATAACTTCAAAAACCTTGGCTAGTGAACTTAGTACTAAATCTCAGAATCTGAAAAGTTTGTATCAATAAAATCTAAACAGAAAAGAGTTTCGGACAAAGTGCAATACGAGGGTATACTTGCCAACAAGGTCCAAGAGTCTTGTAAGCTTTTTTCCTTTTAGGGCTGATTTACATGCAAGCTTGCGTTACATGCTTTGCGAGCGTATTGGGTGAGTAGCCAATTGAAACACGTGTTTTATTGCGTGTTCTACGTACTACGTAATAAAACACGTGATTCAATTGGCTGCTCACCCAAATCGCACGCAAAGCAAGCAACGCAATCTAGCATATAAATAAGGCCTTTTACACTAGTCATACAACTGTTGCATCAAGTGATAATGACTAGAGGGCGGATTTTGCTATTTCTGTTTTGATGAATATTCCATAATCTGCATGATTAACAATTCGATTTAGGCTGTTTACAATTAAATTGTGGGGATTTTATTGTGCATATAATAGGCCTGTAGTCAGAACTATATTTGAGGACGGGCAAACAATTTTATAGGTGGGGCAACAATACAGAGTGTTCCAGAATAAGTGGGATCTATTGCGTGAGGTGATTTTTTGGACCATATAGATGAAATATGTTCATGTGAAGCATAAGCCGAAAGTTGATAGTTTGCCAGCTAGTTGTATGTTGATGAATATAGATGGAAGGACTACGTACTGTGTACAAATATAACACAGAGACAGTGTTGGTATAATGTAATTGCACACACTGTAGTATCACTGCACGCGCGGTACTAAGAAAAATGTTCGAATTCGCTGCCGTTGGCCTGGAGTCACTCAAGCCGGGAATGTTTTCAATATGCGTGAACATCGCTTGAATGCGTTCGTGTAACGCATAGTAGGCAAGTGAAGGACTGGCGCCTCGTACACGATCAATTTGACACGTCCCCAGAGATAGTGATAGAGAGGGAGAGGTCAGGAGAGATGGGTGGCCAGGCAATTGGCAGGTATGCCGCAATGTGCATGTACCACATGATTCTCCTCATCCCAAATGGTTTATTCTCTATGAACATTGGGAGATCGTTTTCGAGGAATTGGATGTACATAAGGTCCGATCATTTGGTCACCGATGAAACCCGCCCACACATTCAGGAGAAAACATGCTTTTGCTGCGCCACCACCGTGGCATGCAAATTATCCTCTGGCCATACGTGTTGGCGTTTGAACCTGTCCTGTAGTGATATAGAGCATCACTATAAAGTAGGATGAATTAACCACTGAGGACAATTTTATTGCTACCTTCTGCAATGACAGATGTACTCCTTCAGATGCACGAAAAATGTGCTTTTTCATTATTTATGTCTTCATAGCCATCTAGTGGGTAAAATATCTACTTTAGACCTATGTTTCACGTGAGCATATTTCGTCTATATGACCCACAGAATCACCTCCCGCAATAGTTCCCACTTATTCTGGGGCACCCTGTACGTATGGCTTTTTCAATTAACTCATGTATCTTTACGCAGTAAAAATCAGTAAAAGAACAATACTATTGTTTTAGAAATGAAATAAAGCAAGAAAACATAATTTAATACTTTATTATAAATTAAATCATTATGTATTTCCCTTCCACTTAAACCCTATCTGTACCCAAGAGTGCCCAATCAAATAATTTGTAGAAATCTTCTCCATAATAATAAAATATTTCATACTTTTACATTTTGCTTTATTTGTCTTTGTTCTTAATGCCTACTCTCATCATTCTCTTCATCTAGCATGATTTGTTGAGCTTTGACTCGAATTTAGTCTACTTTCTCACAGAACGAATTGTAGAAATACCAGTTTTGATCACGAATTCCAGCTCAGACTACATTTAGCAGTCTTCAAAATTTCATCCGCGGAAAGTAGAAGCCCTAATAGTAGTTTTGCATAAAACAAGACAGAAATCAAACTGTAAAGAAAGCATGACTACTTTTATTGTCACATTTTTGAAATGTCATCCTCACCGAATATTTTATCGTTGTACTAAGAAACCAAATTTTTAAATATTGGATACATTTTTCTCCAGTGTTCGATTTGCCGGGGATTTTTCCTAGTACGTGAGGATTTTACCCCGGAAGTTGATTCCGAATATCATACCAGGGATAAAACCTTTGTATTTCTACCCAGACAGGTAATAGGTTTAAACTTACCAACAACCACTAGCTTTAGTAATTTATAACAAATCGAACACTGCCGCTCTCGGTGTTTCTCCCTGTTCTGAAATGCATTTTGGAACTCCAGTTATGGAATGGCCTAGAGGACCTACAGCGATTTCTCCATCATTTCCTCTATGCTCTGGAATATGCCATCGTTGGGGGATGATTACAACTCAGGGAAGTTGGAAGAATCCGGCTGGTGACAAATCAGGGAAGTTGGTCGGTTTTGGGATGACAGGTGTCTGGTGCTTTAGTCCAAATCTATTTCTAACAAACGAGTGACGAATAGGAATGTGCATTAACTTGATGCACCTTCCAGGACTCCTTCTGCCAGATTTCTTCGTGATCGTTGCATTACTTTAACATAGAATGCTACACTGATTGTGGAACCACGTTGCACAAACTCCGAATGAACGATCCCCTGCCAGTCAAAGACGACGATTAATATAATTTTAGCATTGGATTTTCTCATTCGTGTTTTTTTGGGGGGTACGGTGATGAGGATTGTCCAATCCACCGTGATGATTGGACTTTCGTTTCCACATCACGTTTCATCACCAGTGATCACAAGCCTTAGGAAATATGAGCCAGCATATTCGCCAGCCTTGGCGTAACGATTCCATAGGTCCTGGTGACATGGTCCTCCTTTTGTTCGGCTAACGGACGTGGCATAAACATAATGGCCACACGTCGCTTCTGCAGTTTTACCGTCAAAATCGTGTAACACGAACTTTATTGGTGCCTAGTTCGGATCAGCAGCTAACGTACTGTTATATGATGATTTATGACTTTTCGCACCCTTTTCCACGTGATCGATGTCGGTAAATGCGAACTTACGAATTTGGACTCGGTAAAGGTTCAAGCCCATTTGAAACGTTTGTAAAGTCACTTTCAATAATATATGGATTCTGTAGATATAAGAAATATTAACTTTTTCCTCCAGGGGAATTGTTTCACTGTACACCTAATAGTTAGACAACCAACATGACAGTACAAATATGCGCCAACTAATGACATGTCAGGATATTTCTCCATTTGGAGGAAGAAAGAATGAGTCGCCGATGATCATGTAGAGAACCACGAGATACGCAAAACTTACATTCACATTATGTTCTAAGAGATAGGAATTAATTCAAAGTAAAGGGAAATAATATTTTGGACATCATATTGGAATGCAACAAAACTTATCTTATTCAAACACACACATACATACACAGAGAGAGAAAGAGAGAGAGAGCATGGAACAAGACCTGGAAAAGAGGGAAAAAGGAGAGAAGAAAGAATGAAAGGGGAAAGAAAAATTGCGAAAGACATGGAAATAAATGAAATTTTAATGTTTAAGGATACAAAGTCTGCGTCTTTCTCTCTTGCTCCCTCTGTCTGTCTTGTGTGTTTCTCTCTTTATGGGATAAATTTCTTTCAGGGACGATCACGAACATCATTTACAGCTCTTAATTACTTGAAGAAAATATTTTGAAATCCAGGCTGAGAATCGAATCAAAGACCTCGAGAATGAGAGTCTGACACGCTAACCACTTAGCTACACAGACCATAACAAAGGAGTTGTTAAATCAGCCATTAAACTCGCTTCTCTCAGCGGTTTATTTATGTACATCCTATATTTCAGTACCTACTCTCCACGTTCACATGATCACTAATTTAAGACAACCTACAAAAAATGCAAAAGCAATTGTTAATAATAAAAATGAACATATGAACATGTATTTTGAAAGAAAAATGAGAAGAAGAAACCTTGCCCCCACGCCGGGAATCAAACCATTTTTTTTATTTATTTAGTAACCTAACCACCGTACCAATAATCCAAACTGGCAACTGCAAATTCATCGCTTGTCAGTGTTCTTTACGGTTAAGGAGTTACTTTTCCACTTCCGTAGCAATGCTATCTTCGTGTCTAGTCGCCAGTAGTCCTGTCAGCCAATCCGATACGGTCTACATAAAGTGAACTTTTAATGACCAATATTCACTCATTCCCTTTCACTCCCTGTAAATACTACATCTATGTATGCCCCATAGACTAGTAGGAACGGGGAGTGAAAGGGAATCAGTGAATGTTGTTAATTAAGAGTAGGGCCTAAACCTTCAATGTCCTATTGAGGCGGGGCCATTCTCGCGCAGGCGGATTACTCCTTAAAAAGTAAATATGACTTCC
>JAGDQP010031351.1:0-21991 GCA_022664845.1 Lepisma saccharinum
CAAAATGGATATCACTTCTTTTGTGAGTAGAATTCTTGCGTCACTCTTCCCTCTACCTCGAAAGGTTTTTTGTACTGCTATCACTTATTTTGTAAGGCTGACTGTTTTTAAGAAGTGCACAAAAGGTTGATTTTTGGACCATGGTAGGCTCCGTATCTCGAAAACGGTAATTCATATTTAAAAAATAAGCATTTATTTTACCCAGATGAGAGCGGACCCAGGTACTAACTGTCTGTGACTAAAGCAAAAAGACAGACAGAATGACAGAGAAACTTTTCGATCATTTGTGAAAATTCTGTGATTCGGCTCAAATCCCATAACTTCTGAACCCCTTCACCGAATTTGACGTGTAAAACACCGTTTCAAAGGTACTGAAGCATAGACTGCGATTCCGCTAGTTTTACTCCGCTATATAGCCTGGGGTCAGTGCTGTCATCAGAAAAGTGAAATTTTGATATATTTTTTTCGAACCACCCTAAGTGGTTCCAGGGAGATCCTACCGATCCATATTTTTTCTGTCTTAGTATGGCAAAGAGCTTTCAAACGGAAGTTCAAGCATCAAAATTGGGCTTATAGTTCGTTAGATCCGAGTGCCACTAACAGACTCGTTTGTGAGCGTCACCCGAAGAACTACCGTTCTTCATGAAAAACGGTTCGATATGGCCATATGGTGCACAAACCGTGGGCGTGAGTATTCTTGAGGTCCTTCCGTTTACTCCCAATTTCTTCATTCCACTAATTCTCTCATCTTCTTCCAAATGGTTCGAGACGAAGTCCTAGAAGATTTAAATTCAGATTCGTTTTAAAACCCCTCGCTAATCAAGCCTCATTTTTAGATGTATTTAAAAATAATGGACACTTGAAAATCAACAATGGTATTTTAGAAAGTATTTGTAATTACATAGATTAAAATCAATGTGGCAATAAATCAGAAAATGTAACGGCAGAATCCCAAGTACCTCTTATGAAATGCACGTAGTGCAAAGCATAAAATAGTACAACAAATACATTTAAAAAATGAATAACAAAACTTATAAATTCTGAAATCCAGGGGGGAAAGTACCCATTCCACCCCCTTTTCCGACGCCTTTGATCACAGCTTCGTATTCTAAACACCACTGGCAGTATAATTAATGCAATATGTTACCGTTAAAAGACTTCGAACATGCAAGATCCAAAAATGCATGTTCTAAAATTGCACAATGATTGTCCAAGGAATTCCGCATAGAAAATAGGGACATCCCAGAAACTGAATCGACACCTTTTCACACAGAAAGTTTTAGCTGATTGGGTGGCTAACGCAGCGCTACTGTTGCATGATAACCCACTGGTATAGTCTGCGTACACTTGAAAGATCACAAACTATTTTTTTGGAAAAACAATGAAATTCACTTTTCTCCTCTGTAATTCAGAACATTGCCGGAAGAAGGGCACATAGTGCAAAAATGAATTTTTGGTAAACAGCTGGTAAATATTTAGGTTGAATATTACCAAGAAGTTTGTGAAAGAATATTTATGTCGTTGACACCAGTATAAAGCGCATAGAATCAGATTTCAAAACTGTTAACTAACCTCATAGAATTCAAAGTTTGCGTGAGAATATAGTGAAAATTGTGTATGCATGACATATAGATTGTGTAAATTTGCAGGACATATAGAAACAAACACGGCGGATCGTTTAAAGCGATTGCCGGGAAAACCGTCTTCCGGCAGTGTCCTCAATTGCAACTTGCGCCATTGTGTCTTGTTTATGTGAGAACAATACGGGACAAACTTAGGGCTCCACATAGGTTCAAAGTCCTTCAGTTATCAATGTGGGCAGTATGATGTCCACGCTTGGTGGTTATATTTGATTTGCTGTCTTGTTGAGAAAATAAAATAAATCCAGAACTTGTAACTGTGTGGCCTCATTAATATCATAGGGAAATCGCTGGGTAGCGCTGTTATGCCTAACTTTCGATCAGAAATGTTTGAACACACTTCGGAAAATAGCTCCCAATACTGCAACGTTTTACTAAGGGAATTACTGATGCAGATTTCCCCTTCACCTGAATAACAAATATAACAGGAATCCCCACCAAAGAGGTATCACGGCCATAGGTATGCACGATAAGGTTTGGAGATATATATATATATATATATAGAGCTGGCTATATAGCTAAAGATATATAGTTATATATAAATAGCTACACTTTTCATACACAGTTCTAACGAGTGTATAAACCTGTTTGGGCTATCACGTAATGTTCCTGATACCTCAGCAAGTAGGTATATTTACCAGCAAATAAATTATTAAATACACCTCTTGGTCTTTAATATACAATAGAAAATTTATAAAGATATTGCTTCTAGTTAACTAATATAATTGTCCCATCATTTTACATCTTATATTCATCATAGTTCAATATGCGTAAGTAAGAAACACGCGCGCCCTCTCTATTACACGTATCGTTATTAGACTGAAACGTTTATTTGAACACCAATGAAAGTTAATAATTCCAATTCGACACGCATTTGGTATTCCATTGTAACTCACGGTTACAAACACTTACTACCTTCAATATTAAGTTCTTATTCGTTGGTAACCCTCTATCAACTCCATCCACTCACGTCAGTAAGCTATGTTGAGTATAACTACCATTTTTACACGCCTCCCGAGATAAATCTCTGCATTCTGTAAAGATTGAAGTAGGAGCAAGTAATATAAACGTCACTTACGTATTTCCATCAGTGACATGTTAGAAATCTTTTTCCTATGCCGAGACTATTACTAATGCTTCTTTCTTACATTTCAGAGTACATCTGCAATCAACATTTTGACTACCCATGGAATGACGTTTGATGAGAAACCTAGTAATGAGATGGATCAATTAGATCAACATAATGGAGACGAAGAAAGTAGCCCTGCACCAACAACCCCGTTCGAGCCAATGATCAGAACAGAAAAATATTTAGATCTTAAAGAAGAAAAATTAGATAATGATCAAAACATTGAAGAGATCTCAGACTTAAATTTAGATTTGAAATTTCCAGAAGGATCTACAGAAAGAACATATGTTCCTGGCTCTAATATCGCAAATAATGTTTTAATGGCAACTTCAGTTAGTGAGACAAACCCCATAAAAGGAAATAACGCCAGGCATCCAACATACAATAACAAATTCGTTCGTAATAAATTTTACGACGCTGGAAACAAAAATAACTATTTTGATGACACGTTCAGAGTTGATACGAAATTTGGTCAAAATCCATTTCTCAGCCACTACAACAAACACAATACAGTTAATGTGAAAAATAGATTACCGGTTGATAATGAAGGTACTTCAGGGATCACATTATATAAGCCATATGGCTCGAATTTTAAATTTGAAAATGATAAAAATATTGAAAAACGTATCCCATCTTACCAAAACCTTATTTATCCAAAAACGACAAGTATTAGCAACATTTTAAAAGATTTGTTGAAAGGTATGATAATTTCTCAGCTTTATCAGGATTACCAACGTCCATTTACCACCCAACAATCAGATACAGACACAATACTTTCTAATGACTCTTCTTTCAGTAATTATGAGCAGGAGGATGAAATATTAACAGATAAGAATAATGTATACAAAACATTCAAGCGTGACCCTATCTCTGAATTCGAGAATGAAAATATTGATGAAGTGTATCCCGAAACATCAGTATCAAAGTCAATATTCAAATCTAAGCCCCAGTCATCGTACTTTACGCAGAGAAGATTATCTCCGAAGCTTAATCCTTATCTCTACTGGGTTCAGGAGAGTTTATCTGAACTTGATGACTGAACATACAGTATGGATGTTGCTAAACATGTGTTTGGAAGGATGTAAACGTATTAACGCATTACATTTTAATAACAACACTTAGGTCTTGTATTGATATTACTAAAACAAATAATTTTGGTGAGAAGGCAAGGTTAAAAATATACATAACAATACGTAGTACGTTATAGTATCGATACTCCTTCAGCAAACAAATAATATTGATTTACCGAGTACCCGGATGTCCCCCTTCAGCGCCTCAGTTTTACATTTTAATGTATTCAAATTGAGTTTCTAGAAACAGTTTTCTAGATCACAGCAGAAAATTGAACATTTAAAATTACAAAGAAGAATATTGATAAGTAAATTAACCAAAAATGTATTTATTTCCATAATATATTTAATGAATCGTGATGAAATAGTCTGATCTACTCATTCTTAAAAATGTAGTTTTTAACCTAGAATTGAGCGCTATCTATGGAGCTCGTAAGTTGACTTTTCTATGATTATGATTGTAATAAAAAAGTGTTAAGTTAACAATTTACGTTCTCTAATAGTACAATTGTAACATAAGACAAAAGAAGGTAAGTAAGTATGTTTTTTATCACTCAGAAACGGAGATTTTGCTTTGATTTCTAAACATACTTTCCTTGAAAAGACATTTTCTGTGTCTAGATGTTTCGTATATTTAAGTCTAAACAATCGAAGAGTAACTTTTAGGTGAGTTACATACAGCAGCGGCGCAAATGGGGACGAGCAAATTTGAAGATTTTTTTCATTTATATATAGTTCTTACCTCTATTGATGGAATATCAGTACTCTTCTTCTCGCACCTGGTGAGAAAGTCAGAGTCGGTGCTCATTATTGGGACTGTACTGACCAGAATAAATTTGGTTCAAAATATACATCCTTTTCGCTTGTTTATTTTTTTTTTTTTTTGTCACCAGTTTCTAATAATAATCCCAAGAGCATTTTACCCATAGTTTTGGCTTGCTTAAATATTCTGTTTTAAAGGAAATGAGTTTAAGTAAGATATTGTTGATCCAAGGTCGCCGAATTAGAAAAGTTTTATTGGCGCAAAAATATCGAGAGCATCACTAATCAAGCCTGTAAGAAAGGCAACTTTTTTATTAATGTCTGATATTTTATTTGATTTGTAGAAAGGAAGATACTCACAGTATTTAACAATTGTTTCTTCACTAAAATGCTTATATGTGTACTTTGTTACGAGAACTCGTGGTACTTTATTTGGTGTCGCATGCGATGTAGCATATGTGAAAAAATGATCACTCATGCCATGCATAGCAGTGGTTGTTTTTCTGTGTAAAGTGTCATTGTTTGTATATATGTGGTCAATTAAACTTTCTGTAGTATCAGTTACTCCAGTTGGCATTGCTATAAGTTGCTTGTAACCTAAGGACACCATGAGAATAAAAAAAATGTATCTCTAGTAAAGGGGGTTACCAAATCATAGTTAACATCCCCAACTAAAATTAAGCAGTAGTTACTGGGAAGCGACTGAAGTATAGATCCTAATTTCTAGTACGCACATTTACCCACAATCATTCAATATCGATAGTGCTTACACTAAATATTAAGTTGCTAATTAAATTATTCTTAATATAGAGAATGACTTCCTCTCCCCTCTTAGAGAAATTACCGTCCAATCTGAACATCCTGAAACCATTTTTAACATACTCGTCTGGAATTGTTGAATCAGTCCATGTATCTGTTATTGCCAGACAAGCGCATTGAACTAAGTTTGAAATAGCAATCTCATCAATTTTTTGGTGTAAACTACGAATGTTCAAGTGCCCTACTGATATACAATTAGCCGTGTCTACTATCTTTACGTCTTCCAAGCAAGGGTATAAATTTTGAAGAAATCTCCTATTTGCGTCACTCAGGGTGGCTACTTGTTGGTCGTTGACCTCAGAAGCCTTGAATGTGCTATTTTCTTTTCTGTCAGCAACCCCGTTGCAATCTTGAGAACTTGTAGTTGGCGGAGGGGCATGCGAAGGGGGAGAGAAATGCACGAGGGAGGAAAGGAGAACTCTTACTGTTAGTTTGTTTGTCTTTTCATCCATCGCTCAGAGAGGGATGTCCAAAATATTTACAGTTATGATTCAGGGTGAGTACACACGGAAAGCCATAATTCATTTTACAATATACATGTAAATTACCATTCTGAAGTTGAATATACTTAGAATATGATACACAGTGAAAAATTATGGTTGAGACATGTTTTGATAATATTCTGTCTTGTTAGAGGAAAAAAATAAAAATGTATAGAGAAATTTAAACACGTGAATAATTCCAATAATGAATAATTCCAGTGCCACTATGGCACTGATGTAGGTTTTCTATTTCGGGTACAGTGCAATCACATCTTTAATGTAGTTAAGAGCTCTGTCCTAACGTTTTTGTAATATATGTATATCGAAAAACTACATTTCCCAAATTCACCGAGACGCGCAAAAAAGCTAAGCGAGTCAAGCTCTGATTTTTCGTTAATATATAGTTTAGAATAAGGGCATCCAACATTTAGCTGCCACTAGTTGCAACCTTTTACGTAAAACTTCCCCAAACGAGGAAAACGCGTTGAGCGCGTAAATACTTGGCTATGATGCGTATAGAATCCGCACCTTTTGTAAATGAAAGATAGCGTAGAAGTGAAGGTCTGGTTAACAGTAGTAGCGATGTAGTAAAATGGAGTGAAGTGGGAGCTGGTGTGCAAGAGTGATGGATTAGACTCATTAGAGGAATGGGTTGAAAATTGGACCCACGCTAGACTTCTAAGGTGCAAAAGATAATACCATTTCTTCCATGAGTTCTTACCTCCAAAAAGGAATATAAACCTTTCAGACGTGATGATTGAAATCCTGATTAGCCCTGAGCTCTTGTGAATAAATTGGAAAATGTTTAAGGTGTCTGACATATTATTACAAAAAAGTATAAATAATATATTTTCCTAGACATACGCGCAGAGCGTACTTGGAATATTACTACAACAGGTATAAGTCAGATGTCCATTTCGAAACAGATTCTTCTTCCAAAAAAATTTAATTGACATATTGGCATTGTTGCTTTCGTTTCATCACTTTCGAACACATTAGTAAAATTTTACGATTCCAAAAGTCTTCAAGTTCATTTGAATTTTGTGCGAAAGTAAAGAACAGAAACATAATTAACAGTAAGAGTTTTATATGATTTTATCTTTTCCAATATTATTTTGCAAAAGTAAAATATTGGTAAACTACTACCTTCTCCAACTATTTTTAAAATACTTGCAAATGTTCCCTAGTAATTAAACTTTAGAAGTGTATAACAAGTGTTTGTGTCACTCCTAACGTTTATGGTGATTACACAAGAACCCGTTTGGAAATGGAGGCCTGGTAAGATAATGGCTAATCTCTGTGTGTTTTCATGTATCTATATAGTTTAGTAATTCAACATTTTGGTTGCGTTTCTTTTGGCATGCTTTGCAGTACACTCCTTGCGTTTTATTAATAGTTTTGATAACTAATTTTATACAATGCTTAGAAATTACATTTGCTTCAAAAACAAGCAAGCCAGTCTTGATATCATCAACAGCATTCATTTTCACTGTCCCTTTCATTTGTATTACTTATACGTATACTGAAACACGTATATATTAGCACATACCCAGCAAGCCAGGCGATGCCGGCCTGACGTCGGCATTTGGTCGGTGAAAGTCGGGTCGTCGTCGGCTGCCGACGTACTGCCCGGCGTCAGGTTTTGAAACGTCGGACCGACATCAAAATTCCGACGCGTAGTCGAGTAGTTGTCGCTCGCCCACCTTCTTCCCGACCCCGTTCACACTGCGATAAATTAATTGTTTTAATGAACTGGATGACGTATGGTTGTAGAAAAAGAACTAACGTTTATTATAAATGGTCTTTTATTGCATCTTTTCACCGTCAATTACTGTTGAAATTTTCTGCACTTTTAAGTGACCGGATTCCAACCTGGCATCTTCTGATCGATTATAGTGTTTGAGGGTGCAACGCATTAACCATTACTCCATTTTTTTTTACTATTTGTTTATTAAATCTGAATTAGAATACAGAATCAGAATAAACGGAAAGGAAAGATTACAAAAATATTAAATCAGAATAAAGGTATAAAACAAATTAAACAATAACAATTCAAAATAACCAATTTAAAATATAAACAAACTATAAACCTCTTCAAAAATAAAAAAAACTTTAGATGACCTAGTATCAAACGCAAAACCACTCCATTACAATTCCAATGTCTTATCCATTACTCCATTTTTTTTTTTTTTAATTTTTTATCCCAAAGTACAAAAACATCCTGATAAAAGTTTAAGGAAAAAGAAAAATAATCAAAAGAATACAACAATCAACAAAATCGTACATAAATTTTACAGAACCTCACCATATCAAATCAGCGATCCACAAATCTCATATCTTTCACGCACTAATACAGAGCTCTAAAATGATATGCATAATGGCGTCTGGCTAAATTGTGTGGAATGCGCTGATAATGGTATAACAGCAATTGAACATCTATCAAATTTTGTTCTGTTTTTAGCATAAATAGCGTTAAGGTTATCAGCCAGCTTACAAATTTGCGTCGTGTGGATGGAGAATATTTGTAATGAGATAACATTATGACCTCTGTAAACAAAATATTCTTCTGATTACATCTTACCACCCTACTGAAAATCTGTCGAAAATAATTCAAAATATCATTTTTTTTTATCTACCTATGAAATATGGTTTCAGTTTTATAAATCAGTGACAGCCATCATCGCCTATTACATGTTTAGATTTTAAGTTAAATCTATCATCTTTTAAATTGTAAACTATCATAAATAACTGATGATGTAATAATATTTAAAGTGGTTAAGATTAATACAAATATCATGCCATTTTACAGACCCAAAATTGATCTCACTGTGAGACTGAAACAAATCAAAATTACTATATAAGATGTTTTACTGAATTGTCTTCATAAGGAATTTTACTCACTATCGCATATAGTGGGGTGACCCGGAACCCAGTCAGTTGAAATTGATGCAAAAGTTTTCATTTTGGCTTCATATTAAAGTTTTGGCTCCAAATGACAATTTCAGTCCGAGTGGACAATGATCAACTCTCGGGGAAGGGGTATCTGGGTATAGGGGGCTACGGCCCCTTTTCGGAAAAAGCACAAATATTCGAATGGGTGTAGCTTTCGAATTTTTCTTCTAATTTAAAGAAATTATCGTGAGCTGTGGAATAAATAGTTCTGTGTTCATATCATTGATCTGTTTAGTACGAACACTTTGACTATAGAGGGCTTTAGCTTCTCTTTTTCTTTGGGGGGGGGAAACAAAAGTACTGAAATGGCTGTAACTTTCGAGCTTATATGGAAAGGCATAACTTAACCCCCCCCCTCCTGAAACATGTTTTCCGTAATTTACTTTTGAACATAGAAACATTATTTTAAACAAGGCTCATAGACTGACCATTGCTGAGAGCACACTATTTTCCATCAAGAGTAAAATTGTCCTTCTGGAAAGAGCAAATTCGATATCACCATCAACCCGTCTAGAAATATCACCTTGGAGATAATTAAATGTTATTAAAAATAATGACTATCACGAAAGTGTATAAAAGAACTACAAACAACCAAAACTGGAATATAGAATTGCACTTTGTACACACACACACACACACACATATATATATATATATATATATATATATATATATATATATATATTGTTCCTGAGATTGTGAAAGTATTTTTAAAATGTATATACTCTCCAATATTAGCGGTGTCCATTGACGGTGGAATATTTATAAGCCATCTATTCATCACATCTGCACTTGCACAGACGTGTGCATCTCAGTTTTGCTTTTCTACACTTGTAGAATGAACATGTTTTGGTACAGGAACATGTTACATCCAGGTTGAAGACATCTCTGGCAAGAGGTAGCGTTGTCCAAACTGGAAGTAGCTTATTGTCTCTCCTGAGCCATCCATAACTGCAGAGGGCGTGAACAGGCATCATCTGCCGATGAGCTGTAGTCCAAATACTCGCTTGTAAGACGCTTCTTTTGAGATGTTGTTCCAGAGAATCGCTTGTTGGTGGTATTCTCTCCACGTCTCTAGTCTTATGGAGAAACGTCTTCATTCTCAGAAGATCAACATCGGCATCATCACTGCAAGCTTCACTGGAGTACAATTTACAGACAAATAGAGTCGCAACATTTTTTAGTTGTGATAGATGAAATGGAGTGCTAGAAACACTTGCAAACTCTTCCATGAGGAGTGGAAAACAGTGTCGCTTTCCTTTGAACTTGAAAGATGATGTGCTATCTGATCCAGTGAAAGCATGGAAGAGAGCCCTCGCTTTGCCTGTAATCTCCTAAGCTTCCGGCAATGCTGTTGAGGGAGGTCATTTTAATGGATTTTCCTGCTTTGAATGAAATCCATATGTCTACTTTTGGATTAGAGTTGATTATGTGGTGAAAATTACTCAGGAGTATCACTACAACGTCTGTGTCTCCAGTGTGTACTACCCCAAATGATGAAAATTTAAGGTCATGGAGAAGGTGCGCTAGCAGTCGGGTATCTGCCTCCTCATGATTGCATTGTCCCATTTGAGTGCCATTTCCTGCGTTGAATACTTGGTCACCCAAAGTTATATAGACCGACGTATCTTGAAATTGTACTTCAATAAGTCTTGTGGAAAGATACGAAAAGAATTCCTTCTTGTTATCTACGTTTGCCAAAAAGTTAGGCCAGTTTCCAGGCACTTTGGCACTGCCACACACACGCTGACGTATACCGGTTATTAGTTTCTCCCTCGTACCACCTTTGATGGTCAATTTGTGATATTGATCCCAGACAATATCTACTCTTGCTGCCCTTTTCAAATCGTGCTGGTTCCTTGGGTATAAAACGTTCGTAAAATATTCATCAAAAGACTTCCCTTGAACAGATGTTCCTTGCAAAGCGTGAATCAGTGTTCCGCCATCAATAACAATGAAGTCATATGTATCTGGTGCCGCTAATTCCTCATCTACAATTATGTCGTTATGGAGCAGGTTTCCAAAATGGATTGCAACAAATCGGACTTGGTGCAATAATTGAGAGCCCCATCAGATGAGAATGATGGTGGGCATGAAGAATATTCATGACGGAAAAATGCTTCCAGATTTCCACCACAACTATCTAGCGCAATAAATGCCTCCCCATACAAGTCTGCATGTTGCTTGTAGTGCTGTATTTTTTCTTAAGTGAAGTCTTTGGTTGAGACTTACGTTTGTGGTAAAGCAACAAGTTGTTTTTCTTGATTGATGCTTTGAAAGAGTTGCCATTTGTGACCAAAGCTTCTTTCTTAAAGTTATCGTACTGTTTTCCTCTAGATTCTAAAACACGGACAGATTCGTCAGAATCGATAGAAGCTGCAGCAGATTCGTCGACACACTCTGTAGTCTAGGGTTACTAGATCTGCGCTACTTACCTCAAAAGGATATCTCTTGCTCAGAATGGCATCTAAGAGATTTCTAACATGGCGTCGATACGATGTTGAGATGTACTTCCTTCTTCATCAGGGCACAGATCAACATCTCCATCATTTAGTCCTGTGGATTGCTATACAACACGGCTAATCTCAGGACCGGTCAGAATCCAACGCTCTAACAAGGCAGGGGTTTCTGTTACACCAATCACGCCACCAATTCCTTTCACTCTTTTATTTGCCTGCTCGTGGGCGTGATCAATAGGGATTAACGAAAAGCGGCGAGTGCTTCTGGTAATCAGCCAGTGTCCCATTTCTAACTCTTCCTGAATGACTGGTGGAAGAGATCTTCATCAGTCTCTGATGAAGACAGGAACCCATCTTGCATAGTTATGGTGATCTAGGGCGAAGAATAGGGGTACCAAGAGTTTCAAAGATGCAACTATGAGTTTGAACTTTCGCTCCCGATGTGCCCATATGAATAGGAGTATGAGTTGTTCGTACTTGTAAATGAGTAACCAAAATTGTACCGCTGGTTGGTCTACAGCAACCCAGTCTTCAAACATCGTTTGTACCCCCAGAGTGCTCATAGGTTTGTTTTAGAAGGATGTCAAGGACCAAAACAGTAACTTGGTGAGCGTAACGTGTTTTCATGGGATCCGATGTTCTCAAAAAAGATGTGGCTGCCACGTCTGTCTTAGTAATTCCAGCATCTGTAAGGATTTCAGCCCACCCAGATCCACATAAAATATCTCCCATAGCTGTCCACAGAGCCATTTTAATGTGGAGTCCTCCTAATATTACAATAAATTTGTCTTCTCCAAACATTTCAGGAAAGGTCCACTGAACTGTCTTAGCTATAGCAAAAAGTGGTTGGTCAACCACCATGACTGGCATTTGTTGTGGATTAAGATATTCCGTTAATTTTTTTTACAAGCTCCATTCCATGCCGAATCATTCCTGGTGAAGCTGTTTTTTTCACGAAATAATCGTAAAAGGGCTTCAATACATTTTATCGGCTATCCCAGTAGCATCAGACCTAGAAGCATGGTAGGATAACCACATGGATGGCACTGTCTTCTCTTCAGATTCTTCATACAGCGTAGAATACACTGTCTTCACCCATGATTTACCACGTTCTTGTTCCTCGTCAAACGAAATAAGAGACTTCGGGTTTTCTGGTTTTACTGTAGTTTGGCACACTAGATTTCTGCAAACAGGAGGTACAAATTTGTATTATGAAGGCAGAATGTATCCATGGGTGCCTGACTCTAACTCGAAATTCAATCTCAGCAGGTTCTCGAGCTAGCGCAGGCTTCACTGATGATGGATACTGAAAGACTGAACTCCCAAGTTCCGTGAAAAAACGATGTTGCCGTCCTGGATGTGGGATTATGGTCCAAATTGTCAAGAGCTGCAACTGTAAATATATACTGACGAAGATTATTAGGGCAAACCATACCAGAATTAGCTTTATTTTGCTCAGCAATAGCCTGTGCAAAACCAACTTCAATAGTTAGAATTCTCTTGTAGGATATACTTAGACAATTTTCATGTAATAGTTGTACCAGTTTTTTGCTTCTGGTTTGAGAATGCATATATAGACCCAAAAACACTGCAAGGGGAGGCTCACACTTTACGTTTGTAGAAAAGGATGTCATATTCAGCATGGCTATTTGAATCACAGTAAATACCTTTCTTGAATCATCAGAGGGTGACGATTAAGGCCCTGCAAGCAGTTGAGGAAAGAAGTATTTCACCTGTGTTGGGACATGTGATTCTTCACATCCTCTTGGAAATGATGCCTTGAATTTAAGACTGCTATGTTGTAGCAGTGCTTTTCGTAGAATTGATGCAGCATGCAGAAGACTACGTGACTCTTCCTTTGGTGTCTGACTATCATTTGAAATTATCTTCCTAGCTGTTTCTGGACAAATAAGAAACACTTTATCACGTGCTCCTTTCTCTTCTCGTAAGTAGGGGAAGTGTTCAAGTACCACTTCTTTCAAACGAGTGCGGTTTACTTTCTTCAGGATGTCATGCTCCTGTAATCGTTCGGTCATCATTTTTGTCAGTTCTTGTAATGCAAAAATTTAACATCCCACATCAATTTCTTCTTTGATGAATTGCAATAGCTCACCCTCTATAGTTACTTCAACATTTTGGTTTGATGTACTAGGTTGTTCCAGTCTTCGTATCAATTCCTGGTGTCGGCGATTAAATGCAGTGGAGAAATTCCGATGGTATTTGGCTTCAATGGCAACCAGGTCTCCTTCAGCAAGCCGTGTCAAAACATAATCCTCTCCTAAGACAACTGTTTTGACATGAATATATTTCGTTAGACTAAGCTTCAGGAAAGAATGATCTGCCCTACTTATTTCACCACAAAATAGACACAAGGTTGAATTATGATTTGTAATGGACCGCTTAGATTTCTTTCTTTGAGGGGAAGCCCTTGTAAATAAAGTTGCTTCACTCCTTCAAGTGCTGAAGCCTAGTAAAGCAGACGGCATCTTTGGTGCCACGATACGCGATTTTCTCGCATGGGATGAGGTAAAGGATCAAATTCTTTGAATTGGTTAAACAGGCTTATCATTTCCTTGTATGCTGCTTCTCTCCGCACAGCAACTGGATTATCAAGTGGACAAACAAGTTCCTCGTCGGTTTCCTTTTCGCAAAGTAAACGCAGCTTACTTTTTTACAAGCTCCATTCTATTTTTGAATTTTGGTTATAAAATAAAGTATTAGTTTGAGGAATTAGCGTAACTGGAAAACAATGTATCAAAATGACATTGTTTCATCACTACTATTTGGTACTAATATATAATAATTTGTGACTTAAAACTACTTACTTGGAAGATTCCAAACTTTCTTTTCTCAGCTCCCTGGTTTTTTTGTTGTTGTTTTTTTTTTCAGATTATTATTTCCATGTGCTTAAAACACTTAAAGACTTATTAAACCTTGATTTTTACCCAAACCTCGTGAGGATTCCTTTACACAGTATCACTCCTTTACACTATATTGCGCGTTATTCCTGGTATCAGTGTTGTCCTAACCGACTACCGGACATCACTATTGCTAATACAAAAGTCACAAACTTAACAATTTTACATAAACATTATCACTGTTCCTTAGTACAAAATAAACTGTCTGGATAAACAAAGTAAAACACGTAAGGGGTTGTTCAAGTGTTACGTAAACAGCGAAAGGGGGGGTCAAGTTGTGCTTACTTTTGCTGACAGTAGGGGGAGGGGGTGAGAGAAATACTTACGTAAGCGCGCGTGCGATAGTAAACTACAAAGTGCTTGGCTAGTATTGATAAAAGGTAACAGAAATAAAGTGAAAAGTGGACAACAAACTCGAAACTTACACGAATATTTTAAACTCTCACAAAATTGGGGCTTAGTACCCCCCCCCCCCCCGCCAAATGCTGTAAGTGCCTTCTAACGGTGAAACGATTGCTATCGCAAAGGCAGCTCTCTTTATTTTGAGTCACTGGCAACTAATACGTTCAAATTGGGCAATGAACTCCAAAGTTTCATCCATTTTATACATATTAGCAATCCGCGAAAAGTTGGCTGACGCCCTTTAGCCCCCTGCCCCCCTGTGCCCCCCACCCCGAGAGATGATCATTGTCCACTCGGACTGAGATTCTTATTTTGGACCCAAATCTTAAACGTGATGTCAAAAAGCAAACTTTTGCATCAATCCGAACTGAAAATATTTTTTTTTTTACATTACATAGGAACCCCACTAATAGGCAAACTCTAAGAAAAATGCAAGAAAATCTGCATCGGTCCTCGTATTTGGCATATATAATGGGTAAAGTATCATCCAGATTTTTTATCGCTATCGAAATATCATAATAAGAAATTGTCGGCTGCGCAGTACAAAGAACATATATTAAACGATGAGCCATGAGTTCCTTCGCTTGAATTTCTACATTTTTCAGATTCATCCCCTCATTTTGAATCATTTTATACAACACTGTTCTATCCACTCTCTCCATAAAAAATATCCAATATTTCTGTGTAACTGAGCATAAAACTTTTTAGAGAAGCAAAACAATTGCATTAAATAATAAAGTTTACTAAAGCAAAAAATGATTAGAAAACGAACTCTATCCAACAGAGCTGACAAACGTTTACTATACTGTATATTTGATAGTCTCTAGAATCTTTTGCAAATTGGGTCGTTTGAGTATTGGCGACAAACCATTGTACACCTAAAATCGTTATATTAGAAATAATGTTAATGGAGGGCAGGTACTTCGCACTTATATTTGATTTCAAATTTAAAACCTGAGTTTTCCTAGGATTAATGGCAAAAACAGACAGATTTTGGAAGTTCTTTAATAAATTAAAAACCTGTTTCAGTTCTGCATCTGATTGCACAGCATATGTGATGTCATTGATGTAACTTAGACACTTAATAGGACATCGAATCAAAGTGATTCCTTTAAGAGAATTATAAATTTCCGTAAGCAGTGGTAACATTATCAGACTATATAGCACTGGAAGACATGAATAATCTTGAATAAGGCCTCTATTAAATTTAATTCTATAACTTAGTTGACCATTGATAGACATTTTCATCTCTCGCCGATTATAAATCCAATGAGGAAGATCAATTAACTGTTGAGGAAAATTTAATTGTTTTAAAACTTGATCCAAGTAGTCATGCTGCACGGCGTCAAACGTTTGAAAACAAAACACAATCTTTGTGGGAATCCGTCAATAATTTATGATGCATTGTTGTGTACAAGTGAACAGCTAATTCAAAAATTTCCGTCTGTGTTCTAAATTTGAACTTTCTTTATTACCTTTAGGCATCTAACGCTTCGGCCGGGATAGGGGAGGGAAAAGGATTCGGTGGCGACCAGGGCCTGTATTGAAGGTGCCATTCCAAAATTTGCTTGGTGTGACTGAGGAATACCCTGTAAAAACCTCAGACAAGGATGGTCGACCTCCGAGATTGAACTCACGACCTCTCGAATGCTACACCAACGCTATACCACTGAGTTAAGGCGGCAGACATTTCATTTCATAATTGTGAATTACAAAATAAAAAATGGATACAAAACAAATCAGCGCCATTCCATCTGAGCTGAGATGCGTCGAATCCTTTCATCTAGACCTGCCGGCAGAATTCTTTTGCAATGGTATGTCGATACTTTAATTACATAAATTCCATATAAAAAATGTCGGAAAATGGACGGACCCCAACTTTTTCCCGACCACCAGGAAGTGGGTGGGACCCCGCTTATTTCCCGACCACCAAGAATAGGCGGGGCTCGCTCTTTTCCCGACCTAAAGCAATGAACGGGAGCCCATCCCTTTCCCACCGTCAAGTGCTAGGGATTAGTCGGGGTTTCACCTCTATGCTGGTACGTCAGAGAGCGACAGCGCCCCTTTTTTTCGTGATGAATAGGCAGATCTCAACACGTTCAGATTCCAAAATCCAAACGTACAAATACAAGAGGACGGTCAGACGTAAATGATTATAATATTGTGCACGTTATGTCGACTGAATTCAAATGTCTCTAATTTCTTTCCCTTTTTCATTCATAATTATTAATAAGCCTGTGATATTCCCTTCTCATGATTTCTACATAAAACCTACAAACTTTGTATTTATTCGTCGTTTTAGTAACCAAGAACCTTATCCTATCTCGCTTCCATTAAGTTTTTGTTCTATGCTTTCAAATTACACAAAGTTGATTCCCAGCCTAGACTCAAACGCGGAACTTTGCTGTGACTCATGATCTGACACCTGTGACCACTTGACCACTGCGGTCGTTTATTACCCTATAGCACACTGTTTACATGATTAGTTATCGCCATCCAGGTTTGCATTGACATTCCCTCTCATTGATAATAAATAAATCAATAGTTCGTTGAATTTATTTCAGTTCGGAGAATAGTTCTTACTCCTGTTAGTTCACGCCTTTTTGTTCAAAAATCACTCGGGGAAATGTAATCTGTTTGAGACATCGACTTGGCGCAAACGAATTATTGTTACCTGCTGGAAAACCGGCAAATTCATGCACATTTCGGCGTACCATTACTTCAGAGAATTTCTGGGAATCCCCTACTTTCTTTGGGGAATCTCTTGCTCGGTCATAGCACAATTTCGAAATATGCATTTTTGAATAGAGCAGGTTGGAAGTCTTTGGGTGTACCTTGTCGCCGCAGTTCTACTGTTAATGGTATTGGAAATATCAAGCTTTAAATTTCGTTTACCCAATCTTTCGGCAGTCTATAGCTCTGAAACTAAGGGGAATTCGACAAATTACAAAGACATAATTTTTCCTTATTTTGATGAGAACTTTTCGTTCCTAAAGTTTTGACGACAAATTTTTGTCCACCCTGTATATACAGGACAATATAATGCGTGCAAAAAATTAAGGGTGAGTACCTGAGATCGAACTAAGAAAAAGTTGAAAAAAGCGGGCGTCGGATCTTCAGTACTTTCGGAGCTATAGGCTGCCGAAAGCGTAGGAAAATGAACTTCAGAGCTGATTATGTCGCATACGAAAAAGCAAAGAGTAGGCGGTTGAGAAAATATTAGAGGAAGTCACCCCAGGGCTATCCAAAAATGCATATTTGAAAATCCTACAAGCAGGGGATTCCCCAAAGGAAAAAGGGGAGTCCCAAAAACTCTTCCAAGTAAAGTAGGGTCAAAAAATGCATTAATAAGACGACTTCTAGACGGCAACAATAATTCGTTTACCGCATGTCGATATCCCAAGTAGATGTCGTAAGAGGAGCGATTTTTTAAAAATCGTACGGGATTACATAACTGTCAGGAGTACGAGTAACAATAATTCAATCAACAGTTAGAATATTGCTCCCAAAAGAGACAGTGGGCCATTTCTCAGTGGAATGGCGATGATTCTGTAAATAACAGATGCGGCGTAAGGTGATCCCGTTGGTCGGGTGGGAAATGTGCTCCCGCTTTTTCCAGCTTTTTTTTAGTTCGATCTCAGGTACTCACCCTTAATTTTTTGTACGCATTAAGGGAACACCCTGTATATATATATATATACTACTTTAAAACTACTTGATTATTCCCATGGTTAGGTTTGGAGTAGCTCATCGTCTTATTGCCGTAGCCCATGCCTTCTTATCATGGGGTCAAATGTTTACCTCGCAATATCTTCGTAACTGTTAAACTTATCTATTACGGATTTTAATTTAATGTAATGTTGTATGGTACTGTTAATCTTGCCTAAAAACGAATCGACCGAAGTTCCATAGCCGACATTGTGGGTACCCTACAAATTGAACCCGCTGAAAACACAGTGAGCAATGGTTTATGTTATTATAATGAGATTTGAGAGTTGTTTTTTGATTCCTTCCCCTTTTGTACCGAAACCCCACAAGTTCATTTTTCGTGGGGTCGCAATAGTTATTAAGGCATATCTCGATAACCACTTGAAATATCGTGTTCGGGCTTTCACAGAACGTCTCATTTGAAGTCTCTCTTTGATTTCTGCTTGAAAATTTTTAGCTCTATGCTGAAATTAGAACAGCGCGTACCCCCTACATACCCCCAAACCCCACAAATTGACCCCTTGTTTTTTGCAAAAGATTTCCTTTGAGATACGTAATTATGAAAGCTTATTACTTTTCTAAATTTTCTTCTTCTTATATAAAATGTACAAGAGCCCAACCCCTGCTCTGGTTTCTAATAGTGAAAATAAGTCTACCTAAATAAGCCTGCAAATGCTTATTTCTCAAAAATAAATTGTTTGGGTGCCGCAAGAGGATACAACCAGTCTAAGAACACTGAATTTTTTTTCGCCCCACCCTAACATGTTCTTTTAACAAATGCACCGGTCTCTAATTAACCGTGCTAATTAGAAACCTCAAAACAAACCGGTCGGGAATATGTTTTGTTAATTGAACTACAGATATAAATGTAGATAGTAACTGTTTCTTGCCTCAGAGAAACGGCAAATCAAAAATATGTTGGTAAACAGCAAATAAAATACAATGACATTTTTTTTATCTTCTTTCGTTTTATAAGTTCGACAATCATATTACGCGAAAACAAGTGTTACGAAGAATTTTATATTCAAACTGCATCAATATGGGAAATCATTTTTTTCACTATTTAACCCTGTTATTTCACATAAATGGGAGGACGTAAATAGGTCTTCCGCAGAGAATATTTTAGGCTCTGAAGTGATATATATCTCTTTTAGTTTCCTGATCGAAAAATGTTTTCCGATTTTGAGAGCTCTGTGACATTCCTAATCAAAAACACATTCATTCTATTTAATCCATTCCGATACATATTGACAAAAATTAAAAATAGCTAACAAACAAAATTCAATGAAGTTTAAAATTTATTGCAGCACAGAACTACGGCAAATTTCATCCAAGTTGACACAGAATCATAGGTCATTGGATACTGGTACTACCACATTCAAAGAAATATATTTTCAAATGTCAGAGCAGGGGTCGCTTTTAAAAACATATCTACCATGTTTGTAATCGTTTCTTGAAACACAATACATTTTATAGCATAATATAATGAGTTCATTATATGATACAATAACAGTAATTCTTACACTAGTGATACGAAAAGTATTTTTTAAATGTCCCTTTAATAAAAATTAGTGTCAGAAGTGGGATTCGAACCCACGCCCTCATACGAGGACCAGAATTCCTCAACACCACTTACATAGTAGGAAGCTTTCGCTTGAGTCTGGCGCCTTAGACCGCTCGGCCATCCTGACACGCTAAAGCAGTTGCTATTAAAGTATTATAACTAGAAATGGGTTGTTAGAGTGACCTTGTATTGCATGCATAACTGGTTCATCGTTCATTTGCAAGTATACACGCTTTCTTGATTTCCCTGCTACATTTTTCCCCACTCCAATTCACTTAGAACGGGATAGGTATAATATTAAAAACAAATTTCATTCTTCTTGTTAGAGAATTCCTGATACAGGTATTGTGTCAAGATTTTCAGTTTCAGTTTTAGTGTAAAAGGATGAATCTTTATCTGAAACAATAATAAATATAATTAACTAATCTCACTAAACAAACAAATACGTAATTAAATATATGGTTAGATGTAAAAACAAAATGCAAATTAATGATATAACAATATGATCTTTTACCCATGTTTCCCTTTTTCTTTAAAACAAAATAGGTCTTTCATTTTAAAATACATACAAAAAAAACACACATTTGCATATGAAAATAAAGTTTTGAGGAAAATGAATAATAAGATTCGAGAAAAAACAAGGCTAGATGTCTCTTAAACAGTCTGTTTTAAGCTCAAAGCTTGAATCTGAATTTGACCTTACTTCAGGCCCTTAGGCCAATAGATAGCTTCAGTTTGATTAATAAGTTTCGAAATAAAACTTTAGATAAAAGATAAAACTTTAGAAAAGAATTTTTCTTATTCCTGTTTATTAAATATCTGAAACGAATAAGTTTATTTACATTACATCTTGCAAATTATCATTCTATGTTTTCATTCAAATCAGCAGATTAAAAAATTATTGCTTCATTGCATATAATAGATATCTAATAGGGTGTCTCAAAATTAAAAAAAAAGGACAAACCACCTGATATGAGATTCCTGATTGTGATATGAAAAATAAGATAGAAAGCATGAGGACGCACAAATGCTTGGTTTCAGTGATATTAGCTGTCGAAATCATGCGAAAATAAACTTTTTTTAGAGACTGATATTCTCAATGTCATTAACAGTAAAACTGAGGCAGTATAGTACCTTCAAAGACTTATTTTACAATTAAGGAGGAAGGGATCCCAAACGAAATTCTCTGAAGTAAAGATGGTTCGAAATGTGCATGAAGAAGTAGACGACTTTCCACCAGGAAACAATAATTGTTTGCACCAAGTCGATATCTCAAACAGATTTTGTTTGCGGAACGATTTTTTTTTTAATGTGTGGTTCGATAACGAACAGAAGCAAGTATTACATAATTTTAACGAACGTTTGGTGTATTTAAAACTCAATTAATATATCAATAGCATTTATTTCAGTCTATAGGGTGAATGCACCAATAAATGAACAGTTAAGGGGAAAATTGACTTCAAGAGTAGTGAACATTAAAGAAATAATAACTACGCTTTTCTAAATTATATTACTAAATAAAGAGATTAATCATGCTTCAATATTACAATGTTACATAAGATTGCATTGAAGTTAAAAAATAATAAAAATTAAAAACTGAGAAGAAATGCAAAACGCCAATGAATGAGCACATTGCTCCAGTGAATAAACATCTAATTGCCAGTATTTTATACACACAAGTATTTTACACAGCTATGAAGAAAACATATCATGTGTAATGTCTTTATCGAGCATTTGGGTATGATACTGAACCAGATATTAGCATTTCAAGAAAACCAACAGTTTGAGCTTATAGGTATTCCATTGAAAATTTAGTTTTCTTAATATTTTTTCAAACACGGAAGTCCATCCTTTAAAATACACTTGAAGTGAAATTAAATGATTATTTAAAGCAAAGGTTATCGAGGGGATCTGTTTTAAGCTTAAGCAGAAAGTACCGTGAATCTTTATACAACTGCTCTGTCCGCATGTCGACAACTTCCAACTCAGAAACTACTAAAGGTGCAGTTTCGTTTAGGCGATGGTCGTATGCAATGACCGCATTCAGTGAATACGTGCAACGGAAGCATGTAGTGAGGTAGTTTCC